>NSMO01000348.1:0-15221 GCA_002588565.1 Coelastrella sp. UTEX B 3026
GCATCGCTGCTGGAAGTTGAGGAAAGCAAGTATCGCGCTCTTGTCGGCGATCCCCACTCAAACCCAAACCTTAGGTCCCATTACACTATTGGGAAACTGCTGAATGCAATCAAGGTGAGGCGGCAGCCGCTCTCCTAGGTTCTAGTAACCTGTACTGCTGACCTGGCCAGCTTTTGGGCAACCGGCAAATTGAATCAACTAAAGCCCCTCGTAAATCAAGCAACTCGCATCCATCACACTCGCAGGACGAGGAAGATCTGTACGACGCGATCGTAGACGATTGGATCTCCTCTCGCAATGCATCTATAGAGCAAAATGCAGCAGGCCTACGTCTGCTGCTAGCATGCCTAGACTGCTGGCTTTTCCAGTACCCGCTTACAGAAGAGTCCCTCGTGGAAAAGCTCGGTCATTGGGCAGTCGAGGGGCTCGATAAAGCAGCGGTTTTGGGCGATGAGTCGCCGAAGGCAATGCCAGAGATGTTGCAGGAAGCCAGGCAAACATATGCTATGGGTGAGCAGCAGTTGGCACACAGCAACTGACTCAGCGGCAGTTGGAGCAAGCATGCAGCAAGCCTTGATGCATGCAAGTCGGGGTACTCGTCACGTTATTCACTAGTATCAAAGGCAAGCAGCAGCTCAAGTGCATAAGGAGCAGAGAAGCACCTCACTTTGGTCGAGCAGATGGGTTCCAATCCCTGCCCTCAAATCATATAGGCTTTGAAGTCTTTGACCGTGAAATGCTGCACCAATATGCCACTGCTGGTGGAACTCAGCGCGCCTAGGAACTCCACAAAGTGCCCCATCCTACGTGCATCGTATCATGCTCCTGTCTTATGTCCTCCGCTGTGTCTGTGCTTGTAGGTCTGCTGGGTATCGCCTTGGCAAACGAGGAGTACGCAGATAAAGCAGTACAAACGCCGCTAGTAACTTCCTGCTGCAGCTACCTGCAGCGAACAGCACTTCGCAGCAGTAACCACAACACCTCAGCACAAGCAGCAGGCCAGGCGGGACCCGCCAGCACTAACACACAGCTTGCAGGCCAATCAGCAACAGCAGCAGGTGCCCAGCAGCAGCAGACTCATCTGCAGGATGGACTCATATCAGCAGTGAATGTTCCTGCAGGACTAGCTGCAGCAGCGCAGCAAAGCCCGGAGGGGGCTATCGATGATAGTTCGCAGCTCAAACTCAAGAGACTTCTAGGCGTCATTAGGTGCCTAACCTGCACAGGCGAATATGTAGAGGCGCTAGCACCGTTTCTAACGCATCAGGGTTTGGAGAGTTGCCTAGTGCTGCTGCGGGCGTGGCACGGAAACGGGGTTTTGTTGAATGAGGTTCTGCAGATTGTGTGCAGTTTCCTTGCACATAGGCGATTTGGTGAGCTTCTAGTGGAGCAGGGCGGTGTGCAGTTGCTGCTGGCACTTCCAAGGTAGGTTGTGATAGCGGTCCAGACTTTGTTATGCCTGGCCATTTTTACTGGGTCGCAAGGCTGAATGCAGTAGGTTGTTCCAGTTTGCAAGCCGTTACCGCAGTGTCAGCGGCACTGGATAGAGCAGCTACACACACCCGGCTAACAACAACCTCATAGTGTCTTGAGTCATGTGCTGTCTGTGCATAAAAAATTGAGTCATGTACATAAAAACTGCAGCCAGGGAAGGAGGCGCTTGATGTTGTGGCTGGTTGCAACAACCTTGTGCAACCTGGCTTGCTGTCTGTACATCTTCAGGACTCCCCACACAAGTATGGGCCTATCCCTTGCACTCTTCGGCTTAGCAAGTCTCCCCCTCGCGTTTGAACGAGCCTGTGCCCTGCCGCAACCCGTCCCCCAGGACCTAACAACAGCAGGCTTAACCCTCTTAGCAGCAAGCAGCGATGCAGCACGCAAGAATGCAGCGCTGTTCTTTGATGCTGCTGTGCATTATCCTGTGATGTTGGAGTGCTTCGATGCTGCGGATGGTTTGCATCGGTTGCTGTATCCGTTGCGGCATGTGGTGCAACTGTTACAGAGTGGAGACGCGGCTCAACTGAGATCTGAGAAACAGGTACAGCTGGATCAGTATTGCTGCTGCATGTGTTGCACATATTGGGCCTGGCTTGTGGCTTTGGCTAGCGTCTAATATGTATAGTCATACCATTCCCACGCCATTGTTGCTGCTGATTGCTTGCATTCTCCTGTGACTAGACATATGCATGCCTGCACGGCAACATTCACCAACAAAAAACCTGTCAGAATCATGCCAGCAGGGCGCTGCTGCAGTACATCCGAGCACACCTAACTACTGTTGCATTACAAGAAAGTGATCGTTATCTGCTGCTGCTGCACTGCCGCAGGTGGCATATCATGCCAGCAGGGCGCTGCTGCAATACATCCGAGCACACCTAACTACTGTTGCATTACAAGAAAGTGATCGTTATCTGCTGCTGCTGCTGCACTGCCGCAGGTGGCATATCATGCCAGCAGGGCGCTGCTGCAATACATCAGAGCACATCTAGTCTCACACATGTTACTCCTTCAGCGGCGCTTACGTGACCACAACCAATCAGCAGCAACAGCAGCAGCACCAGCACCCCACAAACCCATCAATACCAGTGCTACTGCTGTTGAGGACTTGATAGCAGCACTCGCAACAGATGCTAAACTGGCTGAGGCCTTTGTGAGAACTAGGTGGGTTCCGGTGACTGATCTGAACCTGCGCTTGGTGTAAAGCGTACCTTTTTGTTGTGATCGCTGCTGCTGCTGTGCTGCTGCTGCCGCTGTGATGCCTTCCGCTGGAAACATCTGCTGCTTTGTGCCCCCCCCGGGGGGGGGGGGTGCTTTCTTTGTCATAGGCCGAATGCTGCCTAGGCTTCAATGCCCGTTGCTTCCTGTTTATGACGTAGATAGGTCCGCACCCCCGCAGTATGCTTGCACCTCACCACGTTTGTCGGCTGTTTGTTTGTTTTGTGTGTGCAGGTGGCCGTCGTTAGATCGTGTGTCAGAGCAGCATCTTGTGTCACTCATGCTGGAGCTGGTGCGAGCAATGCCAGGAGAGGAAAGGTACATTGGACAATTCGAAATTGCACTCAACGACTGAGATTGCACATCTGCATGTATTTTCCTTAGAGCTTGGTTCAACCTGTGTGAGCTCTTAGGCCAAATTGCATTTGGGTCGTGCTCTCAGTACATTGGACAACCAGAATGCACTGGATGACTGGAATATGTCTTCATTACACATCCGCACTTAGTCCTCTTTGAGCTTGGGTCAACCTGTGTCTCTAAAGCCCAATTGCATCTGGGTTGTGCTCTCAGAGAGTCTGTAGTTACCAACCACAGAATGATGTAGCTCTATGCCCCTCAACCCTGGGTGCATTTCAGAAAAGGCTTTGGATCCAAACACCATACAGGTTTTACCATTCTCGAGGGGTAAATAAACCCCAATGGCCATGGAGAAAATGCTATCAAATGCATGTTGTGCTGCGTGATTTACACTTGTTGTGCTTCAGTGACATATTCCTCTACTGTTTAAAGGTCCTGCAACTCATAAGCCTGTCACCCCTGCTGAGAAAAGACGTCATAGCTGGCAGCAGCAGCAGCAGCAGTAGCCACCCGGTTGTAGCAATCAATCAGGAAATGATGTATCTGTGTGCCCCTGAAACAAAGCTGTCAAGTGGTTGTGCTGCATCTTTTACGCCGCAGATACTTCAGTGACATATCCCTCTACTGCTTAGAAGTCTTGCAACTCATAACACTGTCACCCTTACCCCGAAGAGACATCGTAGCTGGCAGCAGCAGCAGCAGGTCACGGAGTGGCGGACAACCGGGGAGTCACCAGCCTCGCAGTGATATGTCTGTGCTGTTGCATGCGGCAAGCACCGGCAATGCAACACCTTTTTATGGCTTGGCAGACCCAGAGGTGGGTCAAAGCTTGTTTGTAGGTTCACACAAAATCTCATATGCTCCAAGTGTGCGCATCCGGCTACATAAGCCGGACATAAAAGCAAAAATAGAGACTGAGTGCTTGACTGAGTTTCATCTGATCCAGTTCTTTGTGGGTTTTGATTGGTTCCTATTGGGTGTGGACTGTAACTTCCCTCTCTTAAAAATAAATAAGTAGGAATGTATGTTCATATGTATGTATGGTCACATGTATGTATGGTCATATGCTTGCACTCCAGCCGCACAGACCCATGCTTATCCTGCCTGCCTGCTTGCGCTGCTATATGACCGAACGGCGAATCTGTGCAATGACTGGGTTGATTTTCAATGGAAAGTATATATCTGCTGGTTCGTGTAGCGGTGCGGCTGCCAACGTTCATGCATCTGGTGGTGTATCACGCAAGCAAGATTGTGGTGTGCTGCACTTTTCAGTTGTCAGCCACGTGTTCATCGTAAGGACAGGGTTGGACATGTATCTCCTCGTTAGTTCTCTGCTCTGCCACAGTGACAAGACACCATATGCTTTCTGCAGGTCATAGCAACAGCGCTGCAAGTCATCTGCAACTGCGTAACAGCTCCTCAGTCACTGGCCTACCTGCTGCCGGCAGCTGGTACTGCTGCCGGTGCAGCAGCGGCAGTGGAGGTGGCAGCAGCAGCAGCAGAGAAGCCAGTAGAAGCGCATCAAACGCCAGTTACAGCTGACTTTGCTGCTGGCGGCGATCACGCGGTAAGTCCATCAACTATACTATCGATATGGCTGTACTTTGTATGCCGACCATTGTGGCGTTTGTCAGCATTACTGGGTGCAACTGCGGACACATGGGGCCCCCTTTCGGAGCAATGTAAGTTACATTGCTCCGGAAGGGGGCCCCATGTGTCCACCGTTGCACCCAGTAGTGCCAGTAATGCGAGTGGTTTGATGGGTGTGTGTGATGGTTTGCTTGAAATTGCACCAAGTGATTGCTAACCAGCGTGTACAGCCATGAGATTGCAGCTGGTGCAGCAGCAGTAGACGCGTCAGCAGCAGCAGCAGCATCGCCAGGTGAGTTGCCTGACAGCTCATGAAACACCAGTAACAACTGGCTTTGAGAGAACCACAGCATCTCAGTATGCGTTTACATGACCTAACCAGCACATAGTCTCTGTTTATGCGAAACCTGTTCCATGTTTGTCTTCATATCACACTTGGGCACAATGTCTTCTCCTGCTGTGTAATTTCCTGCATTTTAGTCTGGTGCGCAATAATAGCCTATGTGCTGTCCAGTGGTTTCAGAAACACGACCTGCTTTGCCTCTTGCCAACTCATTGGTAAAACTGTGCTCAGGGGCCTGGCTGTCTACATGATGGGGCCGTCTACTGGTAGGCGCATCCACTGCTTATGCCTGGTCCTTGTGCGCCACACGACCTCCATTGGCTGCCTGCCACTAGTGAAAGAATCGTCTTTGAAAATGTTATGACAACACCATGTTGTTTGCTGCTGTTTGCCGTCAAAGACAGGAACAACCCACCACACAGAAGGCTTTGCCAGCCTTTTGAAGTTGCCTGAGACAGATACTCTGCAAGTCAATACGCAAATGCTAATCGGCTTGTTTGGTTGTTGCTGCTGCTCAGGCGCCATCAACTCTTGAGCTCGGTCCTTCAGCCATGCATAGCAAACAGGGCTGGAGGTCACTAAGGGAGGCACTCGAGGCTGACTGAATTCTCTGCTGCTTGCCGAACACCACAACAGTCTGCCACATCCGTGTTGCGGCTCTCTCCTTTAACCTCATAAGAGGATCCACTGCAATGTTTTGCAAAAAGAGGGACGTGAATGACTGTTTTCGCCATCATCTTTTGTGTAACTGTTGCAGGCACCCCCAACTCTTGAGCTCGGTCCTTCAGCCATGCATAGCAAACAGGGCTGGAGGTCACTGGGGGAGGCACTCGAGGCCGGATATGCAGCAGCCAGACAAGCAGTCAGGAGCAGCAATGGCATCAGAGTGCTGCTGACGCTACTGCAGGTGATCCTTGGAACTCCATAGGTTGGTTGCCGGATTGTGTTGGCTGTTCACAGCAAGCACTCAACCTCATACACACACATCTAATGACTGGAGAATTTTATTGTATCAGTAATCTGGGGTACCTGTTTTCTGGTGCCGGACGGCACTTTTTGGCTTTGCCTGGTGTTTTCTTGCTAAAAATGTGTAAATTGATGTAAACTGATGAGCAATCTAAGATGACCGGTACAACGCCCATCTGCGTGCATTAGGCGTGTACACGTACTGGGCTCGCAAAGCGCTTTGCTAGCTGACTTTGTTACGTGTGCCAGCCGGTGGGCTTCGGTTTGTGGACCCGGCTAGCCACAACACCAAGCACCTTCTTCCCTGGCCCACATAGTCTTGCATCAGCCTTGAAAGTGGAGGCATCTTTCCAACCACACACATCTTTTCAACTCCCTACACACCCAGGCACTGCAACTGCTAACTGCTGACTGTTCTGCCGCTGCTGCTGCCGCCGCCGCTGCTGCTGCCGCCGCCGCTGCTGCTGCCGCCTCCGCTGCTGCTGCCGCCGCTGCTGCTGCTGCTTTTGGGTGCAGAGTCGTCAGCATTTTGCTCCTACATCAGCTGACCGTGTGCGAGCACTGGCATGTTGTGCTCTGCTGGGACTGGCGAAAGACGCTTCGATAAGACACATACTCACAAAACTGCAGGTAAACAGAGGGGAAAGTTCAGTTACAGTTTGTTGTGCTGCATACAATTGCTTCTCCAATGTCAATGTTTGCATATGATCGTTATTAATATGGAATATCACTATAAATGGTAGCAGCGGCTTGAGTTTTGCGGTGTATGGTTGTGGCTGGCAGCAGCAGCAGCAGCAGCAGTACCACCAGCACCAGCAGCATTGTGCTCTGCTGGGACTGGCGAAAGACGCTTGAATTCAATGCGGCACATACTCACAAAACTGCGGGTAAACAGGCACGGGGTGGTGGGGGGGGGGGGGGGAGTACAGATTTTGCTTAGGGTACTGCATGTGTTCGAATACTCAATGGCAAGTTGCCTGGTACAATAGTGATACATGAAACATACCATGTAGACGGTAGAAATGGCTAGATTTCGCAGTGTGTGGCGCTTCATGGCAAAAACAACCAACAACGACGCAGGAAAGCATCACGCTGTCCAAGTTCATCAGCATCTTGCCTTGGTGTTATAGTAAAGTATTACTAGTACTCCATGTTTGTCCATGCAGCCACACCAGCAGCAGTGAACTGTGTCATGTGTCACTGCTGCCAATCTGCAACACCGCTGCCGAACTGTATCACGGCAGCAGCAGCACCACAACCACCACCACCAGCAGCAACAGCAGCAACAGCAGCATCGTGTTAACCACACTCATGTGTCACTGCTGCCAAACTGTTGTAAACAGGTTGGCAAGTTATTGGCTGAGTTGGTGCGTGAACCTGTCGCACATGGCGGTGCCGGGGCCGGCAGCAGCAGCAGCAGCAGGAGAGATGCCAATGCAGCAGCAGATGGGGCAGCAGCAGGAACAACAGCAGGTGATCTTCGCGTATTCTAATGTTCAATTTTTTGTGTCGCTGTCAATTGTTGATGCTTGTTATGTTCAGTGCAAGTCCAGACTCGCTGGGGTTGCAATCTGAAATCAGCAGCAGAGGGAGAGGCACCAGTGGGGCACCATCTAGCTCTGCAGATCTGGCACACAGGCGTACAACCTAATGCTTTCATGTGAGCTGATCAATATGAATGACGGGGCAGCAGCTCCCAAATAACGACGAGTTTCTGAAGGAGCCATTACCAAGTAACAGTGCACCTGCCTCTTTATGTGCTCCCCACTATTTCAAAATGACAGATTTCAAACACAGCAGCTAGACGAGATCTTGATCCTGAAGGGGCCACTACAAAGTAACAGTGAACACTTGTTACTTTTTGTACTCCCCAGGTGCCTTATGGCAAGAGAGGTTCAGGAAAGCCGCCCTAGAGCTCATAGCCATCACAACCAGCAGTGGCAGCAGCACAGGCAAAGCCGAGCAGCGCCTGGCAGCAGCTGCTGCCACAGATGCTGCCGCGCCGGCGCTGCTTAAGATCGAGCGAGCAGCGATAGCAGCAGCGACGCCGATCACATACCAGCCCCAAGAGCTGCTGCTGCTTATGTATGAGCATCTGAAAGCGTCTGGGTTGCATAGTGCTGCTGCTGCTCTTGCTAAGGAAGCAGGATTGGCCAGCAGCAGTAGATCGCACCACCAGCAGCAGCAGCACGGGGCAGCAGCAGCAGCAGCAGCAGCAGCCGGGGGCATGTCTCCTGCTATTGCTGCCACAGCAGCGCCCAACCCTACAGCTGCAGCAGCAGGTCGTGCGAATGATGGGCAGCAGCCAATTGCTGCATCAGGGTTTGCTGCTGCTGCTGCTGCTGCTCATGGATCTCCAGCAGCAGTGTTTGCACGTGGCGGCGGCAGCAGCAGCAGCAGCGCTTTGGAAATAAGCGCTAAAGAGCGCCGGCGAACGCTAAGCCTGGGCCCTGCATTGCTGTCACATACCTGTCAGAAGGACAGTACACTGGACTCAGAACACAGGAAGTCACAGAGACAGCAACAGCAGCAGCAGCGGGGATCAAATGCAAGCAAACCAGCGTCCGCTAGTGCTGTTGCTGCTGATAGCGACGATAGTACAGCAGCAGCAGCCGGGACAAGTGCACGGGGTAGAATGTCTCCTCCGCTATCACAGCAGATCATAGGATCTAAACGGCGAGCACCAACCGCTGCTGCTGCTGCTGCTGTCAAGACCCCAGCAGCAGCAGCAGCAAATGCATTTGAGACACCTACAGGAAAGCGGCAAGCAGTCGGCAGTCCTGAAAGGCCCAGACTTGCGGTGAACAGCGGTTCTGCAACCCCAGCAGCAGCAGCAGCAGATAAAGCAGCGGTGATACCGCTGTTATCTCCTACAGCAGCAGAGACACGCACACCGGGCCCGATTGGCGGCATCAAAGGCCTCAGCAGCAGCAAAGCAGCAGCAGCAGCTAAGACACCTGCGAGTCTCCCAGGATCTACTGCTGCTCCTGCTGCTACTGATGCTGAATATCTGCAGTCACTAGCAGGGCCCCAGCAGCAGCAGCAGCAGCAGCAGTCAGGGGTGTTCCACACCCAAAGCCTCCCTGCTGCAACCCAGGGTACTAGCCACGGCCCAAATCAGGGTTTAGTAGCACCTGCTGCCAGGGGCCAAGGGTTTAGCACGCTGGCCAGCGACAGCCCTAGGGTTTTTACTGCTGATCGGGATCTAGGGTTTAGCGGTACGCCCTCTCCCACCAGCTGGGCAGGGTTTGCGGTTCAAGAGACCCCGATCTCGGGCAGCTTGGCTAGTTTTAAAGACGCTCTAGGGTTTAGCACACCACGCCAAAACGGTGGTTTAGCAGGCACGCCCGTTCTGGGACCTGTATCAGCCCCTGCTGGGTCCCAGAACCCTGCCGGTGCTGCTGCCACTGCTGCTGCTGAAACAAGCAGTGATACAGGCGGCGCTGTGGTCAACCCCCTGCTCAGCAAATTGCCGAGCCGGCAGTTGAGCAAAACCGCTGGGGCTCTGCAACGGCGCTTCTCTGGTGGTTTAGATCAGCCACATCGGATGACGCCTATTGCTGAAGCTGTTCCGGAGCCAAAACCGCTGCCGTTACATGTGCAGGTGGCGGCACGAGAAGTTATGACAGGTATGGTAACAGCGTAAACGTTGGCGGATATTTTATTAGCATTATCAAGTGGCTACATGCACCTATGTGTCATAGTGTTCGGCGGGGCGGGTCTTTGCATAACCCCAGCACCCTATTGACTACAACTTCATGTTGGCATTGTGCAGCTAATAGTCGATTTGACATCTTTAATCGCACTTTGTGGGTCGTTCATACATATGTGACTCGGTCAGTGTCAGTTGTACCACCTAAATAGTCCCTGCTGAAACCATACACACTACCAACAGCCAACATCATGTTGGCCCTTGATCCTGCAACTAGTTGAAGATCATTATACCCAACCAAACAACATCCTGGAATGTTTGCTGATGCATATGTGACCATTTCTGCTTGTTTTCAAGGTCCGCCTGTCAACAGCCGGCTAGGTGGCATAGTGTCAACATATCTTAAGCAGCAGCACAGAGCAGCATGTCTGTCATCAGCACAGCCAGTGTCAGTCATCCTGCTTGTCATATGTGCTAAAGCCAAATGTCTTGCATGCAAAAATACAATTGGGTAACAGCTGCAGAAGTAAGAAGTCTCAACAACAAGCTGATGACTTGTCTTCTGACTTGTGTACGTGCCGCAGGTCCGCCCGTCAACAGCCGGCTGGGAGGCATAGTGTCAACCTATCTCAAGCAGCAGCACAGAGCAGCATGTCTGTCATCAGCACAACCTGTGTCAGTTGTACCACCTGTTTCACTGCTGAAGCCATACACACTACCAACAGCGAGTAGGCTTCTGCAGGCTCCGGCTAATGTGACACTACGACGAGCTAGACAAGAGCTCTTTGGAGGCTTTGGGGGCCGCGGTGGGTCTGTGGTTTTTTGCCTTGCTGAAGTTTCTTTGAATCTGTGTTCCCTGAGATTCGATCTTGCTGAAACTTCTTTGTCTTGATGCCTTGGCTTGATCTAAGGTCCTCTTGCGAATACCATTTGGTGTCGTGCAATGGCATGAGTCTAGATTGGTCTGCGACAGGCCTCAGGCACAGGCAGACGTGACGCTGGGACATAATGAAGACGAGCTGGGCTGTTGGGGCCGTGGTGGGTATATGCCGGCTGAGTTGCTTGCTGAACCGTGTCTGTCTTGGTGCTTGGCTTGGTAAGGTCCCCCTTACCCCTTACCCTCTTACAATTGCCATATGGTTTTGTGCAATGACATGAATCCAAACTCGCTCGCAAGGATGAGGTCTGCATGTTTCAACTACTCACGTAATTGTTACTGCTTTCTCACAACATGTGTAGGTGGGTCATCAGCAACTCGGCGGTTCGTGTGGAGCAGGTTTAGACTTTAGACACAAACCCTACGAGATGACGGACCCCTACTGACAGCATGCACCTTCTTGAGAGGCTTCGACCTACTGGTGTCTGAGACTGCCAAGGGAGAGTTGTGCGTAAAAACGCACACAAAGATGCCACCTACATGTTGCATACAACTCACATCATTGTTACTGCTCACTTGCTGCATGTGTAGGTGGGTCATCAGCCACTCGGCGGTTTGTATGGAGCAGGTTCAGACTCACCCAAACCCTACGAGATGACGGACCCCTACTAACGGCATGCACCTTTCTGCGAGGCTTTGACCTGCTGGTGTCTGGGACTGCTAGTGGGGAGCTCAAAGTCCATGATGCTTACAGCGGGGAGAACATTGGGTTGATAGATGCACATACAGCACCAGTGAACTTGCTGCAGGTAAGGGGGGCAGTCTATTGGTATAACTTGCTGCTGCAAGAAGTTGTTGGGGCTTAATTAGGACTGCAGTATATTTTAGAAAGTGTCATGCTAGCACTGGCATAGAAATGCATGGTTAAGCTGGAGCCGAACCTCAACTTAGCCCTGGTATGTTAGTAGAGCTGCAGGTATGCATGCTAGCTGCCATCTAGCATTGAGTGGGCTAGGGAAGAAGGGTCTTGATGTAGTGGCTGGCCGGAGTCCACAAACTAGACTCCACCAGCTGGTTACATGCACATGTAACAAAGTCAGCTTTTTAAATCCAAGGCTGTGTCATCTGTGTGGGTGCTGTGGTTGTATCCTCCTCTCTTATAGTACCCTTTGGTTGCAGCATATTTCAGCACGATCATCATGCGAGCCCTCGGAGGGCTCTAAGTGACTCTTTCAGACGTGTTCTAGCCATTCAAACAGCTTGCTTTGGGGTCTACGGTTTTAGGGGTTGGGGTAGCGCCGGAAACTGCACAAAGCTCAGTAGACTCTATGCCTGTACCCGGGGACAGGTGTCTGATTAGGGTTTTGTTGGCTGTGTGCTTTGGTGGGGGTGGTATGTAGGCATGATGGAGGGCTCTGAGGACACTGGAGAGTATCTCTTTCAGCCGTGTTCTAGCCAAATAGGCAGCTTGCTTTAGGGTATAGGGTTTGGGGTAGTGTCGGAAACTGCACAGAGCTCATACACTGGGTGCCTTTCAGGTACCCCGGGGATAGGTGTCTGAGTGGGTTTGTGTCGGCTCTGTGGCTTTGGGAGGGAGGGCAAGGGGGTGAAGTCTTATGTACCACATGTAGTACATCACCAGGCAGTGCTGCCAGGAGATTGAAAACACCTCGTCGTATACACTCTCCTCGTCACTAGCCAGCAAGCAAAGCGAATGGCTCATGAGGTGTCATGCCTGGTAATTGCAAACTTGCTTTTCCGCTAATTTGTAGACCGCATGGATTCATCGTGCACTATGTCTGCGTACTCTGTGCATCCTGCAGGCTTCACGATGGCCAGGTGGTATATCGGGTGATCAGCTACTGCTCAGCAGCAGCAGGAGCGAAGTGCTGCTCTGGCGTGCAGACAGCTTCGACACTGGACCCCTATACTCTTGGAACGGCCTCACACGCGGCCGCTTCAACCCCTCCTCATCCCAGCTCATCGCCGTAGCAGTCGGCAGCTCCCCCCGGCAGGCCCGAGTCTACGACACCACAACCGGCGAAGTCATCGCAACTCTGGACGAAGCCGCTGCTGCCGCCGCTGCTGCTGCTGCCAGCAGCGCTGCCGATGCACCAGCAGCAGGAGGAGGAGCAGCGGCCGGGACCCCCGGAGAGTTTGTTCGGGGGACGGCGTCGGCGTGTTTTAGTCCGTCGGGGGAGCTAATACTGTGGGGTGCCACGCTGTGGGACCCTCGAGTGCCAGTGCCGCTGCACACGTTTGATCAGTTGTCGTCCGGGGGCACGGGTGGGTGCTTTCATCCGGGGGGATCTGAGATCATCTTGAATAGTGAAGTATGGGATCTGAGGAATAGGAAACTGCTGAGGAGTGTGCCTACACTGGATGGCACAAGCATCACATTCAACTCAAGTAAGGCGGGGTTAGGCTCTAGCATTGAGTGGGCCAGGGAAGACGGTGCTTGGTGTTGTGGCTGGCCGGAGTCCACAAGACTAAATCCCACCTGCTGGCACGTGTAATGATCTCAGCTTTCTAGGCTACTACATGTGGTACTGGTTTGTGTTGATTTGGCCAGGATCATTGTAGTACTGCAGCCTGTGCCTGTTATACTACTGCTCATCACCGCCCCGCCTTTGGACACCGGCTTCCTGAAGATGCAACTGCACATGAGAGTGTACCCACGCTGGATGGCACTGCCTTGAAGCATCACATTCCATTCAAGCATGCAGTATCATATTCTTTTACTTTGCCTATCTCAGATCATAGGCAGCATATGCGCTGATTAGTCCAGGGTTTTGCATATGCGCTGATTAGTCCAGGGTTTTGCATATGCGCTGTCACGTGTCAGCTGCGTGTTGTGACTGCGGTGGCCTGCTACAACTGTTCAACCTCACACAAAGCCCAGAGAGCATCTTTGCAAAAGTGACAATACGGTGTTGTGTTTGTGTGCTAAACCAGTGGATTGGCATGGAGCTTTTAATGTGTGAGGCGAAAAAATTTCGAGAATGGCAAGCAGCTTTGTTCACAAGCACACATACTTCTGCCATTGATTCATGCTTACTTTCAATGTTCAAAAACTTGTATGAAATTTTACTTCTGTGCCGGCAAGGTGCATATTGATACTGTCCCTCCTGTTTGGCTTTGGAGTTCGTTTGCCAATAACAGCTGCCATACGGGCCGGCACTCTGTCGATGCCGCTGACTTCCAAACGGCAGTGCTCTCAGCTGCAAGCCATTGCGCTGCTTTGTCGCTGCAGGTGGCGATGTCTTGTGTGCCTGGCTGCGGCGACCTGCTGATGATTCAATGGCTGCACTCCTGCAGCCCAAGCGGCGGCGACACGCTTTAGCCACGAGCTTCATCAGCATGGATGCTAGAAGCTACACAGAGATTGCCAATGTCCAGGTGTGTGATTGCGGCCTTTGTACAATAGGAATGTGATTGCAGTTCTGTTGCTGTTGGAAGTGTGCCAGCGCAGCCTACCAGCAGCTACATGCTGTAGCTAGCAGCTTTATCAGCATGGATGCCTTTGATTGTGCAGTGCAGCATCTGTGCCTGGACCCCTCTGACAGTTACCTTGCAGCAGCGGCAGCAACCAAGCTGTGTAATTGCCCCAAAAGGCTTGCATTCATTCAGCAGCACGCGTCTGATTGCCCCCCGGGTAACTTCTACACGGGGAAATGGCAAAATGTTGACGGCAACGTCAGCTGCCAGGCAATAGCCCAATACAATCCCCGGTATGCAGCAAAGTGTTCTGTGGGTGGCAGGCACCCCGGCAGCCTGCCGTGCGCGCAAGCTGTGCAGCAATCGCTGTCATCGCAAAACCGAAAATGCGATTGCGGCACCCAGCGGTCGGCAGCTGCTGTATAAATTAAAGTCTTTTATTTATAGAGCTTGTTGAAGCTGTAGTCTGTTCCGATGCACGGCCGTGTGCTGAGAAAATCGCAAGATTGACGCCGCGCCTAGTTACTAGGGGGAGTACACACCTTGCCCAGTGCTGTCAGCTGGCGCACTGTCCCGCGCGATCACTACTGTCAGATAGTACACATAGGTAGTGCGCGCGCTGCTGCATGCGAGCGGCAGGCAGCGAGCCTGCCTGCAGCAGCAGCGGTGGCTCAGAAACTTGAGTGCCAAGGAGGATTGTGCAGGCGTGCGAAACACGCTATGGAGCTCTCCCCACGATAACAGTATCACTTTAGTACAGTTCGCAGCGTCAGTGTTGCTAGTACTGTCACGGATACACCGTAACAACAACTGTCGAGTTCCCTCTTTCCCAGCCTACATAAGTGGAGCCCGCAACCTGTGCACCATGTACAAGCGTAGTACGTGTCTCGCACATTTTACCAAGCCCGAAGTTGCGCCAACTGCAGGTTACTTTGCTTTGCAGTTCTGCTTTGCAATGAGAGCAGCAGTAACAGCAGCCACGCCTGCCGATGCTGCGGATCTCTGACGACGGAGCCTCAATTACTGCGTAAATACTAATACTGCAGCATGTGTCTGCGAATGATGTGATCCGCGCACTGCAGCTCGGCGAGTTGTTGCAACGAATTGGTTGGCGCTCTTGGTTGTGCTGTTTTTCTCCCAGCCTCCACGTGGACGCATTCTGTGATCGTGAAGACAAAGCAGACAGTTGTGCTCGCTGTTGACTGCAGTTGTATTGCTGGACCTGCAACCATGTCGCGGTTGACGAGCGCGCGCGCCCGGACAGGTCCGGCCGATCGTGAGTT
>NSMO01000349.1:0-14775 GCA_002588565.1 Coelastrella sp. UTEX B 3026
GCTGATGGACAGATCAGAAGGGTAGCGCCCTCAGGGCCGGCTGTGATGCTGACAAGTAGCGGTTGGCTCGGAACACCAGCTGTGGCAGCAGAAGCAACAACAGCAGACAACTGGCCATCAGGCGGTCGGTTCGCATGTCTCCTATTACTTCCGCTGTGTTGGAGCACACAAGCACTAGCAGAGGGGAAAATGTCCCTGCAAGGATCAACGTCCGCCTATATCATCCAATTCAATTTCGAATCCTGCTAATGGTTTGACTTCTGTTTGCATCCAAACAGCAGCAGAAACACACAAACAACTTGCTTCCCGCTTGAAATTGATACCTTCAGAACACACGAACAACTTACTTCCCGCTTGAAAATGACATCTACAGAACATGATTCAAATTACTGGACTCACCAGGAGCTCTCTGGAGGTCCTCGTCACTGATGATGTCCCAAAGCCACGGCAGCAAACTCTGATGCTGGTGTCTGCCCGCATTTGTGATCCAGCGTGCAATCTCAGAGGTGTGTTGGTCAGACATATTGCCATCATCGGCAACCTTGACCTGCAGGATGCACACAGCAGCCAATGCACCCACATATCAGCCCACACGAATGGTCAGCACAGGCGACAAGCCAGCTTGTCAAGATCAAAACAAGAGAACCAGGTGTCGTCATACTTGACTGCTGCCTTGCAGCAGCAGCACATGGCTCTCCTGAACCACAGAGGAAGGTCCAGGAGCAAGTGGGGGCAACAGCAGCTCAGCTTCCGCAAGCCTGCGCTTGACACGTGGCTTTGGGCTCTTAGACAGGCACAAAGCACGAGTTGAATGAAACATCATCGCTGAGCTGAGAACAGGACTTTCAACGTTCGATTCTGACGATATATGACATGCAAGCAGATCACAAGACAATCACAGGGTAGCAGCCTATATGAATGCAGCATCGTAGCAGCAGCAGCTTAGCATCTGCAGGCTTGCGCTTCAAGAGTCTCTTGGGCTCTTAGACAGGCACACAGCATGAGTCCAAACATTCAACATCTGCCCTGAGCTTTCCAGTTAATAATAAATTACGTAATCATTGGATACAAGCAGATCAGAGGGTAGCAACCTACCTGAATGCTGCCTTGCACCAGCAGCACATGGCTCTCTTGCGTCACAGAGCAACCCCTAGGCAACAACAGCAGCTCAGCTTTTGCGAGCCTGCGCTGCACTTGGTGCTTTGGGCTGTTAGACAGGCCTTTGACTATTCAATTCTGATAAACACTTGTCAATGTATACAAGCAGATCAGCAGCCTACCTGAATGCTGCCTTGTACCAGCAGCACATGGCTCTCTTGTGTCACCGAGCACCCCCTAGGCAACAACAGCAGCTCGGCTTTCGCAAGCTCCTGTTTGAGATGCTGCTTCAGCGCCGTCATATGCTGCCGCACCCAAGCTGCTCGCTGCTGCCTGCTGATTCGCTTAGGCTTGTGGCCGCCGCTGCTGCTAGCTCCAGCAGCAGCAGCAGACAGTTTCTCAAGTGAGGATCTGTGTGTGTTGGGGTGGTACAGGGGAGCCATTCTTGCAAGCGCTTGGCTGACTTCAATGTCTAGCTGAGGCTTTAGACGCTCAAGTAGGAACAGACCTGTGTAATGGCAGAACAGCACCAGCAGACAGTTTGTCGGAGGTCTGTATATTGGGATGGTGCATTGGCGCCATTGCAGCAAGATGCTCAAGTAAGAACAGACCTGTGCAGTGTCAGAACAGCAGCAGCAGACAATTTGTTTGTAGAGGTGTTGCATTGTCATCCTAGCAAGCGCTTGGCTGACTTCAATGTCGAGCTGAGGCTTTAGACGCTCAAGTAGGAACAGACCTGTGTAATGGCAGAACAGCACCAGCAGACAGTTTGTCGGAGGTCTGTGTGTTGGAATGGTGCAGTGGCGCCATTCCAGCAAGACGCTCAAGTAAGAACAGACCTGTGTAGCGTCAAAACAGCAGCAGCAGGTGATTTGTCAAGTGTTTGTAGAGGTGGTACATTAATGCCATTCTTGCAAGCGCTTGGCTGACCTCAATATCTAGCTGAGGCTTTAGACGCTCAAGTAAGAACAGACCTGTGTAGCATCACAACAGCAGCAGCAGCAGCAGCAGGTGATCTGGTCAAGTGAGGATCTGAGTGTGCTGGCGCGGTGCATGATTGCCATTTTTGCAAGCGCTTGGCCGACTTCAATGTCTGACTAAAGCTTTTGACGCTCAAGTAGGGACGGACCTGTGTAGCGACACAACAGCACCAGCAGGTGATCTGCCAAATGTGCCTTGAGGTGTTGCATTGTCATCCTAGCAAGCGCTTGGCTGACTTCAGTGTCTAGCTGTGGCTTTAGACGCTCAAGTAAGAACACACCTATGTAGCGTCAAATTTGGAAAGCAGCAGCAGGTCATTTGTCAAGTGTTTGTAGAGGTGGTACATTATTGCCATTCTTGCCAGCGCTTGGCCGACTTCAATATCTAGCTGAGGCTTTAGACACTCAAGTAAGAACAGACCTGTGTAATGGCAGACAGCACCAGCAGCAGCAGCAGCAGGTGATGTGGTCAAGTGAGGATCTGTGTGTGCTGGGGCGGTGCATGATTGCCACTTTTGCATCCGCTTGGCCGACTTCAATGTCTGAATGAAGCTTTAGACGCTCAAGTAGGGACGGACCTGTGTAGCGTCACAACAGCAGCAGCAGGTGATTTGTCAAGTGTGTTGAGGTGGTGCATTGCTGCAATGTGAGCGAGTGCTTAGCTGACTTGTCTAGCTGTGGCTTTAGACGCTCAAGTAACAACAGACCTGTGTAGCGTCAAAACAGCACCAGCAGACGGTTGGTCGAGTGTGTATTGAGGTGATATATCGCTGCAAGCTGTGGAAGGGCTTGGCTGACTTCATTGTCTAGTTGAGGCTTCAGACGCTCAAGTAGAAACAGACCTGCATAACAGATTATGCAGCAGCAGCATACATTCTCTCAAGCAAGCTTCTGTGCGTAGTGGCATGGTAGGTGTTCGTCATTCTTGGCTGACTTCAATGTCTAGCTGAGGCTTCGGCCGCTGAAGCAGAAACAGGCCTGCAAAGCTGATCCCACAGCATAACATACAACAACACCAGTCATAAGGCAGTGAAGGCAAGACCGGCAACAGAGAGCTGCCATGCAGCAAGTGTTTGCAGCTTTTTTCAGGCTTATGCAATGGGGCGCGGGGCCGATGGTTGTAGAGCTATGGCTCATGGGTAGCTTATATATAGGCTTATGACCAATGCTGGCATCGCAAGCAACACAAGCAGTTACTTTACTTGATGACGGGATGTGTAAAACTTAAGGATTTGCCGGAGTAATAAATACAAACAGAAACACAGTGAATCACCTGCCAGCCTGTACATATCCAGCTCCAGCTGTTGGAAAGCTGCGTCTCCAGCTGCTGCTGCAGCAGACAACTGTGTCAGACCCTTTGCACTCACGCAGAACAGCACAGGGCCCTTCCCTAAGGCATTACCCTACAGCATAATACACACAATACACGAATGGTGTTTGGGGTGAGTGAATGCTGCTGCTGGCGAGGCAGTTTGCTGCATGGTAGCAATATCAGGCCCAACTGGTGTATTACTACATGCAGCTTGCTAAGGATCATGTATTGGGAATATCGCTGCGCAGTAATGGTTGGGATTGAGTGCAGTAGTTGCCATTTTCATAATCCCACGTCCAAGGCTTCACCATAGGCTGATGCAATAAGGGTTGTAACTGGATGTGAATTCAGGCCCAACAGTGTAGGCTTGCTAACAATTCTTGGGGGTCGTTGCACCAATGGTTGGGATTGAGTGTGGTAGTTGCCATTTCAAATAGAACCGCGTTCAAGACTTCAGCATAGGCTGATGCAATAAGGGTTGTAACCGTATAAGAACAAACCACCAGGCTACACTGCACCAACTGCATGCGCAGCATGACATTTGGGTAGCATGCGGCACTAACCTGCGCAACAGGATCTGTAGTTCCTGGCGAGTGTTCTCCAGTAAGAGCAGTACACAAATACTGCCTCACCATAGGCTGATGCAATCATGGGTTGTGAACAGATATACCAGGCTACACTGCAGCGAATGCATGTTCTACAGAATGCTTGCATGTGGCGCTGACCTGTGCAACAGGGTGTGTAGTACCAGGCAAATGTTCTCCAGTAAGAGCAGTATACAAGTTGTACACTCCACCAGCACCCAAGAAATACTCCTGAACACCACCTAAATCTGGCTGGTACGTAACCTACAGACGAGCAGCACAGAACAGGTTATGTTACAGCGATCAAAGGCCAACTCACAAATGCTGTATGCCACACAGGGCGCAACACGAGTCTGGTTTGTGGATCTTACACAAAGCTTCCAGGATTGGAAGAAATGGCTGGTGTTTTCTACTGAAAGCAGATTGGGTGAAGTAGCAACACAAGTAAAGGGTTGCTTGTTTTCTAGAGAAGATGACCCAAAAGCATCTGGTGTCCAACAGATGTTGGGTATGAAGCATAAGTCCCATCTACTTGGACCCAAACAAAGTCGCTGAACGCAAACTATGTCTGGCTGGTTGGTATGTGACCTAGCTGTGCCTGGAACTTGAATAGAATAGGCAGCAAGCACAACTCTAGATACGCCAATGCAGCCTCACGTATCTCCTATCATGTTGGATTGACACAACTGCTGGCGCCGCAAAATATGATATGTGGTGAAAGTGGAACTGCCGGAGGGCTGCCAATGCAATAATATCAATTTGCAGATAATTTTGAAACAGCAACATGCACCCCCATCCATTGCTATCAGGGGTCATGCGGTGGCAGACACAGTGCTGCATGCTTCATGAACAAATCTATATGAAGACATCAAGCCAGCAGGCACACCTTGACGATACCAGCTTGCACGATGTAAAGGTCCCTATCATTTGGAAGCTGCTCTCCGTTACTAAGCATCATCAGGTGCCCATACCTGCACATAGACACACAAACAAACCGGTTGTGAACAAAGATTAATGTGTACGCGCCCCCCTCAATTTGTCGATTCAAGCAGGCCCCACTGGGGCTGCTGGCAGCATGCATGCCGACTTGCGTGCAGACCGCAGCATGCATATGCCGGTTTGCACGGCAGGCTGCAGCCAGCAGGAAGCCGTCTGTGCTGGTGATATGTAGGCTGCCAGTGCAACTATGACTGGTCCCTTGCAGGTCCTGCATGACGCAGGGGTGGCTGCTGCCCATACATACCTGCACATAGACACACAAACAAGCCGGAGTGAACAATGATATAAACGATGACACATGCAGTTGCAACTACATACACATGCAGTTGCAACTGCGTTGAGGGACATTCCACAGTGATTGACACCCGCCAATGAGAGCAGGCAAGCCATACAGCTTAAACGATGATTCTACTAATTGCCTAAGAGAAGAGTAACAGAGCAACACAGCTAATAGTCAGTGCTGCCCATCTGCGACCTCCTGTATCCATAAGCCAAAGCTCAAACTACCGTCCCAACATGCTAGCAACAGCGCTGTTACAGCAGCTAGACCCATATCCCAGGATTCAACAAGGTTTGCATGTGCAGCAGTAATAACACGTGACTGCTGACGTACTTGATAAGGAAGCCGATGACTTGCTCTGGCTGTTCACGCATGAATGGTAGCTGCCGTAGAACCTCCCTCAGGCTGGGTGCCTTCCAGACAGGGCCTAGAAGCTCCAAGCGTCTCTCAGCTGCCTCTATGGGGTGGGCTAGGGCAATGTGCTCTGTGCTGTCAAGCATGCCAGACTCAAACAGGCTCTGCACACAAACAAGAACAGTACAAGGTATGAGAAACAATGTGCAGGATAGGACAGGGCCAGTGAGTTCCAGGCTCCACTCAGATGTTTCTACAGATGTGCTCTGTGCTGTCAAGCATGCCAGACTCGAACAGGCTCTGCAACAAGCACAACAGCGCAAATGATGACATGCTGATTACAGACTTGCAGTACATGACAAGGACTGGAAAGTTCAGGCATCTCTCAGCTGCCTCTATGGGTGGGCTAGGACAATGAGCTCTGTGCAGTCAAGCATGCCAGACTCAAACAGGCTCTGCGGACAACACAACGGCGCAGAAGATGATTTGTAGACTGCAGATGTGAAGAACATGACAAGGGCTGGAAACTTTAGGCATCTCTCAGCGGCCCCTAGACTAGGGAATATGCTGTGTGCTGTCAAGCATCCCAGACTCAGACAGGCTCTGCGGAAAGAAAAGCACAGCACAGGGTATGACCAACATTGTGCAAAGCATGACAAGGGTTCGCAACTTCAGGCATTTCTCAGCTGCCTCTATGGGGTGGGCCAGGGCAACATGCTCAGTGCTGTCCTGCATGCCAGACTCAAACAGGCTCTGCGGACAACACAACGGCGCAGAAGATCATAAGTTGACTACAGATGTGCAGAACAAACAATGGAAAACCGCAAAGTTCAGGCATCTCTCAGCGGCCTCTATTGGATGGGCTAAGGCAATATGCCTCTGTGCTGTTAAGCATGCCAGACTCAAACAGGCTCTGCGGAAACAATTCACAGCAGCAGGGTATGACCAACAAAGTGCAGGAAATGACAGGGCTAAGGAGTTCCAGGCGCCACTGGGCTGTCTCTATGGGGTGAGCTGGGGCAATGTGCTCTGTGCTGTCAAGCATGCCAGGCATGCACAAGCTTTGCAAGAATCAAAAGGATGCACACGACCTCATAAGCGTTCTGAATAACTGATAAACCAATTATAAAAGGACTAAGATTGATTGTAAAAGGCCTACAAGCTCGACACGTCTCTCAGCTGTCCCTGCAAAACGCGCTTAGCACTTTGCTCGGTGGTGTCAAGCATGCGGGTCTCTCGCAGGCCATGTGGTCACTAACAGTCCACAATGCAATGTCAATTACCACTCTGCAGCAAATTTTCTCCATCGGAACATCAAATTGGTATTGACAACCGGAGCACTGACCCCGCACCTCAACAAATAGCTTCTGTTGTCGCAGCACTGCCATTGCCACTCTGTAGCTCTGCACTGCGCTGTACCTCTCAGGAGCTTCAATCTCTCTGTCGATCAGGAATTTGGCCACCTGGGCTGACTCACTCTGAATCTCGCTCAGCAGTGCCGTCCAGACTTCACCCTCCTGTGCACAGCAGTGAGGGCACACAGACCTCTACTGTCCATACCAGGGTTAAGGGTTGAGGTGGCTGAAGCAGCGCTGCGGGTATGGTTGAACTTTGTTGGTGGAGAGGTGGAGAGTACATTCTGAAACAGTGTCCAGGTTCAACCTGCCCCCTGAAGCTTAGTGACCTCTGTCCCCTTTTCCCAGATACCCCGTTGCACACAATGATATACTGTGTATATCAGGGTTCAGGGTTTAGGTGGCTGGCGCAGTGCTGCAAGTGTGGTTGACATTTGTTGGTGGGGCAGTGGAGTGTACAATCTGAAACGGTGGAAATGCCCGGAGGTGTAACTGGCCCCTCTCAACATAGTGACCTCTGTCCCCTTCGCTCAGATACCCCATAGCTGATAAACAATGCAATGTAGCAGTTGAAGTGCGCATTTTGACGGGTGGTCTCTAACAGGAGTTATAAGTCTGATGCATGTCATTGATCTAGACCTGTTACCCCGTTGTTGACACTGCCTTGCATAGCCCTCTTTTGACTACGACTGCAAATGCATCATTCCAAGTCCTGTCTACCAGCCGTTTGTTGATGCACCCCATGAAGGTAATGTTGCAGATCACATACCTGCAGCCACTCCACATATGGGCTGGTAGTCAGGCCCATCAGATACTCCATAGCAACCTCTACGCTTGCTAGCAGGACCTACAGCCAGATGACATTACAGCAGCAGCAGGAGCAGCAGCAGGCGGAGCAGCATTGAGCGGAAAACAGTAGCGAGCCACGGACACAAGGAGCCAGCCAGGCTTTACTGGCATACGGCATCAGCTGATGCGATTCGCGGCAAACGGGCAATGCCAACCACTGCTGAAAATCAGCCCGGCGCTATCCTGGTGCTGGCGGCTGTCTACGACCACACTTTGCAGTGCTGCTGTCCACATAGACAGCGCAGTCACAGCACTTACCTCGTTCAAAGGCCGCTGCAGCATGCTTGCTATCAACCGCAGTGGCCAGGCCAACCAGCGACCAACTGCACCCATTGACACGAACCAGATGGCCGCTTGTCGCAGCAGGAACAGCATGTACGTGATGACACGCACGAGCAGGTTATTGCCGGCATCCCTGTAGCAGCAAACATGAAGGGGCCCAGGGACCAGTCAGTAACAACATAGTAACAGTGTTACTGTAACACTGATTGTGCATGGCACAGCTTTTCACAATATGCTATGTGCTGGTACCATACTGACAAGCAGTAAATAACAGCAAATATCAGCCATTGCGCACGGCGCAGTTTTCACCGTGTGCTTGCACTGCACGGCCAGCAGACACTGATAACAAGAGCTGCTCAACCAGCCTAGTAGACGGCTATGTGGCTAGGAGCGACTGGCCCCCGAGCAGTGCTTGGTAATAAGTAACCGGCGATGTGTGTAGCGCAGATATCACCACGTGTCCGCACTATGCGAATCGAGTACAAACTAACGGGGGGCTTAGCTTACGCGAACAGACATTGATACATGGGAGCTGTTCAGTCAGCCTCCCAGCAATACTATGTGGCTAGTATCCGACCAACTTGGCACAGAACGCGACAGCAACACAAGCTATATTCCCAGCACATAGCAGTAACTCTTGCATAAAGCAATTTCATACAGTCTGACCCTTTGTTGGTTTCAATCGGTTCCCTATTGGGTTTGGAGATCACCAATATGGATGGTGGGGTATCCACTGTGAATTCTCTCTCAGATTGTGTACCATTGGCCACAAATTGCCGTACATGCTGTGTGAGACTGGCATGCTTGACAGCACCGAGCAAATTGCTAAGTCCACTTTGATGGGGCAGCTGGGAGACGCGTGGAGCTTTTGGGCCCTGTTTGATTTGGATCCTGACTGATGAATCAGGATTCAGTGTTCACTGTAACTTCTCTCTTTCAGAAGTGAGACGGGGGAGGAAGCGTAAATACCTGTTGATTTGGTACCAAAGCGCCAGAGGTTTGTTGGGATCCTCTAGGGCGATCTCACACGAGCCGTCCAGGATTCTCAAGCCTCGCGCTGATAACAGGCCTTCCATACGCTTGGAGTGGAAATAACGCTTCAAGCCTGCAAACATAAACAGCACATATGAATCAGCATGACATACATCAGCCATCTGTGTTCATGCCAATAGAGACAGAAGTTAGAGAGAGAAGTTACAGTGGATACCTCACCATCTAGAATGGTACTCTCCACACCCAATAGGAAACCGATTGCAACCAACGAAGGATAAGACCAGATGAAACCCTGTCAAGCACTCACTCTCTGTTTTCGCTTTTGTCAATGTAATCAGTGACTCAATGCCGCAAGTCATCCATGCAAATTCCTATTGTACAGAAGACAGCCTCTGCCTGCCGGCCAAAGGCTAACCGTCGATATCCAGAAGTCTCAAGCCGCAAGCTGACAACATGCCTTCCTACGTGGAAAAAACACTGCAAGCCTGCAAATAGGGACTGCAATTCAATCTCTTTGGGCAGGCATTGCCGGCTAGGCTACAGCATATGGGCTTGACCGTGCGTCCAGGCATTGAATCACAGTACATCAGACGTGCAAAAGACCATCAAAGACACATCTAAGCAATCGTGTTTGAACACACGTTGCGCACCGGTTGTTACCAAAAATACCAACCCAAAGGTCCTGAAACTAGCCGGTGCTTGCCCACTCTTCCATGTTCACTACTTGCTCTCCCTTACTGCTGGCAGCAAATGAAGAGATCTTGTACAAACTATCAAGAAGCAGGAGACATGCACAGGCACACAGTGAGCTTTAATGACTGTTCAACAAAACCAATCAGCTTTAAGGTACCTGAGACCAGCCAGCGTCACGCTTCTGCCAACTCCTTTGAGTTTGCCGCTCGCTCTCCCCTACTGCTGGCAGCAAACGGAGAGCACTTGTACAAACCATCAACAAGCAGGATAATTGTACGTAAACAAAGTGGGCTGCAGTAGTATAATCATCAGATGAACCATGCAAAAGGGCTATTGCTTACGCTTTGATGTGAAAACGAAGAACGTTGATTAAGAATTGGGACACAGAGTGGGCTCCATTGGTAAAACCATTGAATAAACCGAATGAGTTTAAGGTACCTGAGACCAGCCAGTGTCGCGCATCTGCCAACTCTTCCATGTTTGCCGCTCGCTCTCCCGCACTGCTGCCCGCAAACGTCGAGCTCTTGTACAGACTGTCATAAGCACTCTCATCCTCGCTGCTCTCCCCTTCTGCCCCAGCAGCACTTCTACTTATCTTGCTGCCTTTGGCCAATGATACACTCATCTTGCTCAGTCCACGCTTGACTGAATCCAGCAAACCGCCGCTGCTCTTTGACAGGTTAGCCCCAGCAGCGGCGGCTGCTGCTGCTGCTGCCGCCGCTGCCGGAGCAGCAGCAGGACCTACGCTGCTGCCGAATGATCCCAACTGATCAGAGAAGCTCAGCACGCCAGTTGCGCTAGGAGCGGCTAGCCCTGCACGGCCCCGAGCCGCTGCTGCCGCTGCTGCCATGGCTGCTGCTGCTTGGGCAGCCGGCACTGACCTGGCGCCTAAGCTCCGAGCGGCGCCAGCATTACCTCTGGTATCCTCTCTAGCCTTTGCATAGCTGTCAGAGGCCCCACCTGAAGCCCCCGTTGCTGCGGCATAAGCATTTAAACCAGTAGAGATGGTGTACAAACTGGGTGCAACAGGTGCGATAGGACCCAAATGTGGGTTCTGGCTGCGAGTAGCTAAGCCCCGCATCGCTGGCTGCTGAGCACCGTCTCCATAGCTGCCTGCAGTGCTGGATCTGCCATACAGATCACCTTCTGAGCCAGAATGTTGCTGATTTGGGCCGCTGTTTGCTGAAGGGGTGCGCCTGTGCTGGGACTGGTAAGCACCTGTATTGCACAGACAGATAAGGCAACCCTTTTGATGGTTGGCCAGCACAGTGGCGAGGGGCAAGCCAGCGGAAGCCTTGGACGGTGCAAGAGTCACAAATTAGTGCACGAGTCACTCTAGTGTGTGCAATGTGGTATGAGGCAGGCCACCGGACGCAAGGGTTTCAGAAACATTGCAGCATGTTGGAGCTGGCGGATGGTGACAGGCTTGAATGGATTCAAGGGTTCATATCATCAGTGTGCACACTCTAAAGCATTCGTCAAACCAGCTCACGCATTGTCATTCCCGCTCATGCACATTCAATCCAGCTCACACATTGTCAATCCCGCTCATGCACACTTAACCCAGCTCACACATTGTCAATCCAGCTCCTGCACATTCTATGTAGCTCACACATTGTCAATCCAGTTCACACATTGTCAATCCAGCTCATGCATTGTCAATCCAGCTCGATTGATTGATATCAAGCTCTGACAATCCCAAACTGCTCAGTGCTATCACATGGGGTAACCCACCTGTGATGCCAACACTTCTGCTAGCCAGGCCCCTGGATCCAGAGCGTGCCAGACTGCCACCAACCGGGCCTCCTGCTGCTGCTGCTGCTGCTGCTGCCGCCGCCTGCCCAGGCCGCTTACTGCTCCTGGCAAGTGAGACCATATCTACCGCTGCTGCAGCAGCGTCATAGTCCCCTTGAGGCCAGTGGTGCATTGCTGCTTCTGCATGTTCTGGCAGATGTGGCTGCATGCCTAAAACCTGGCCGCCTGGATCTGCTAAACCGCCTCCATAGCTAGCACCGCTGAGGTTTACTGAGCGGGTAGCTAAACCCCTAAACACCCCAGACTGACGGCCCAGGGCTTTATCAGTTTGCATTTGGAAGGGTGAGGATCTAGTCGTAGCTCTGGGACTACCTGCTGACCGTTCAACTTCTCCCAAACCGCCGGACCCTGAGGCTTCCATAGCCATCCCAGCTAAACCCCAGCTACCTGGCTTGCTAAGCCCTGCTGTCACTGAGCCACTAGGGTCTACGGTCGCGCCGGTGGACCCTTTGCGTGCGTGGTGTGGGCCACTGCGCTCATTGGAACCAGCGCCGGGGCCCTCTGCCGCTTTGCTGGAGCTGTACAATAATGCCGGCGCTGCGCTCCGGGTGGCTAAGCTGCGCATGCCTGGAGCTCCAGGGCTTTTGGGGCGACTCGGAGGGTTGAACGCCAGGTCAGCATCGCTGACAGCGCTTCGTGATGCTGCTACAGCTGCAAAAGCACTGGGCACGACACTGCCTGAATCCAAAGCACGTCCTGACGCAGAGGCGGATGTTCCAGCAGAAGGCAAGCTATCTGGTAGACTCGGCTCATGCGCTGCTGGTGCCACCGACGGCTGAGTTATGGGAGGCAGCGGCTGCTGCTGCTCTAGGTCAAGCTGCTGCTGCGACTGCGGCAGCAGCGTCTTTCTAGATCTCGGAGCCCAGAAGCGGCTTACGAGGCCGCCGTTTGTGCTGGATCGCTGACTGCTGGGTCCAAGGTTGCTGCTTAAGTGATCGGCTGCAGCACTGCCATGTCTCTGCTGATGGGCAGCATAGTGACTGCCCATAAATGGGCACTCCTGCATCATCACGTCTATCTCTGTGGCTCCAAGCCCAGGTAAAACACTGTGAATCAAGCCGTCATCATCCCCGCTGCTGTCAGACCCGCTGCTGCTGCTGCTGCGCTCGCTGCCGCTGCTGCCGCCGCCACTCCTACTGTTGTCATCGTCACTTGAAGTCCCCGAAGTGGGCCGCCTGGCTTTAGCAGCTGTATATCTACTGCCTCTGCTTTTCTTGGGTGCTCGGCCTCTTTGCCTGCTGCTGCTGATGCGTCTGAACTCGTTGGCTGAATGCTCAGGCACACCGTCCAGCCTGCTGACCTCGGCACCGCCAACCCCATCTGGTGTTGCGCCATTCACTGCACTCATCTCAACTGCTGAAACTCCATATGAATTGCTGTCACCGGGTTTCGAACCCCCTACCGCCAACTCCAAATCGTCCGAGGTAATGGTCTTCAGGGCCCCACCAACTGCCACTGCTGAACCATGGCCAGAACCCCGCCTCCGATGGCTACGACTATGGTCGCTAGCAGGAGATACAGAGCCGCTGCTCGTGATTTTGCCCCCGGCGTGGCCTGCGGAGTGCCTGTGCCTACTGCCGGTCCAGCTGGCGGGCAAGCAACAGCAGCACCAGCGCTGCAACTTGTGCCTCAGACGGACCCATTTGCTGTGCCGGTGTTTTGAGTGACCTGTAAACTGAGAGTACTTACGGCCGTGGTCGACAAAAGCTGCAACTTGGGCCCAATCAACACCTGGGCACGGAGCAAACGGCCGTAGCAAATGATCAAAAGTCAGCACAGGATGGTCACTGGCTTGATGGTGACATACACGAGGTGATCATAGCCTATGGCAATGTGCAGACTTGTGTGCCCAATCTTTGCAGTGACATGCATGAGGTGATCATAGCCTATGGCTGATCTACTGGCTGTGTGCGCATGCTTTGCAGAGCCTACGGCGTATCTGCAGGTTATGTGCGCATTCTTTGACTTGTGTTGCAGGCGCCGCAGTTGGCAGGCTCTAACGCGCAGACAAAATCCTGTGAACCAAAAACACCCTGAACTACTACTGAGTCAAGCAGCATAGCATCAACAGTACCAAGTGTGCATACACGTCAACTCCCATATGTCTGCTGCCTGCAACATTACAATAACAAAGTCGCTGCCTATTGATACGCCTGCAGCAAGGTGCTGAACTACACACTATCCACACCTGCCAGTAGCTCATCCTCTGCATCTCTGAGCTGTTCCAGAACTGTTGCTGTGTGTTCAGCCAGTGCTGCTACTGCTCGTTGCCGCCTCGCCATCTGCTTATCTGGCACCTTGGACAGCCCAGTGAGCCGCAGGACTGTTGGCAGTAGGGGTGCGTTGATGAGCAGAGTCAGCAGGACGAAGCCAGCTGTCCAAAACACCATCATAGCTTTCACAACCTGCAGCAAGTGATTAGTAAACAGCTGTATCTCAGCGGGCTATGCCGTCTAGACGCAGAAAGACTGTCATTCAGCAGGGAACATGCAATGCTTCGTCTACAACTTCTGCACCGCTTGAATGGGATGGGTTTGGGCCAGCCAGGAGGGTTAGGGCTGCAGGGGCCAGCTCTTGCAGCACACAGAAGCTGTACTGCCTTTTATCACATTGCAAAGAGCTGTACAGGCTGCAAAGGAGACTGCTGAGCTAGCCACGCAGTAAGAAGCACAGCTGCAACAACTAATAGATGCAGGGCTAGCAACTAAAGTGGCTGAAGCAAAGGCCAAGGCAGTTCAAGCTTGCTATTGCTGCCGTTGAAGGGGGTCAACTGCCAGTGGTTGTCCACATACGGCACTCAGGGGGTCTGATGCAAACCCTGCTATTGCTGCTGTCGAAGGGGGGCTTGGTGGTGGTCCACATACGGCATTCAGAACCAAAGGCTCACCGAGAAGGACTCTTGTGCGCCGTGCAGCTCATGCGTGACCACGGCACTGCCCATAATCAGGCTAGCACTGCCTCTTAGTCCCGCCACACACACGAATATGCACTCTTTCAGTGACATGTCACCCTTGATGGCGATAAACAAGGGCCTGAAAGCCATTGTTAGGATGAATCTGACGAGGCAAAGTATGATGTATATGATTGGTAGCATCCATAAGGTGACCTCCAGGTCGTTGGCATGGGTGCCGAATTGTGTGAGGTCACCAGAGGCCCTGAAATTGAGAAAAGCAGCACAGGG
>NSMO01000350.1:0-15092 GCA_002588565.1 Coelastrella sp. UTEX B 3026
CAATAATCTGCTGCCGGAGTTGCAGATACACCTGAATGAAGGCAGCAAGCATGTACAGCAGCCCACATACTCAGCAACAAACAGCACACTGCCATGCGTCTTTTTCTTATGAATAAGCCCCGAACGAGCTCTGAAAACATAATGTAGACGATTTGCTACCAAGCCACGCGCAGGATGAGCATCTACTTGAGCTTGAACTCGCTGACAAGCAAGAGCGCAGCCGAAGTCCCACAATATCCCGCCCTACCTGCTCATTGATAAGTATAAGTGATAGCATCGGCCTACTAAGGCTCCACTGGTTGCTGTTTTCCTCAAACAAAATGATCTCAAACAGCGACTTCAGTATCTCAGGCAGCAGAGCTGGCTGCTGGCGCAAGTGCTCCTGCATCTCCTGCAAGCAGGTATGTTCGGCAGCGACAGCCTGTCAACAAGTGTGTGGCTGGTTTGGGTTGCATAGCCGACAACGCCGACAACAACATAACTAACCATTGCAAACTGCTGGCCAAGTCAAACAAGCACGAGCTGTACAAGTTGCTGTGTGCTGCAAAGACCACGAAACGATGGTATGCCAGCTAGGTCTGTATTCTATACAACATGGCATCGCCAGGCTGCAGCAAGCAATCTGAATGTGCTAAAGCGGTTGTAACAGTCAAGCCGATGGCTGCAGCTGTCACTTACTGCGGAGCCGAGTGCTGCTCGGCCGCTTTCTGGCTCCCGGACAACATTCTTGAAGTAGAACGTTGCCAAGTTGTCTACGGCGCTGGCACAAGAGCTGCTGATGCTCACATCTAGACTTTTGAGACCCTGCAAGTGGTAGGAGCAGAGTGATACAAGTTGACATAATCAGTGCTTGTGGTTGGCAAGCTACAGCAACAACATTGTCTAGTGTAGCTTGGAGCAAAGGCAGCATATTTGACGTAGACCTCTAGACTGTTGCAAGGTTGTATACAGCAAAGGAACTGCCAATGCTCACACTAGACTCTCAAGACCCAGAGAGTAACAAGTAGCATATGGCAATAGTTGCCTGCTGATTCCTTGCTATCACAGCTTGAAGCCTACATCACTCTTGAGCTGAGTTGTGCCAAGTTTTCTACGGCGCCTGCGCATGACCTGATGATGCTCCCAATTAGACTCTTGAGAGCACCTTAACGACGCACTAAAGTACCACAGCAGCAGCGCTGTGTCATGTGTGTTGGCCGGTCTTGGCAGGAGCTCTGCATCCGGCTCTGCCTCACGCAATAATCATGCATGCTTGGCAGTATTTGAAAGAATTCAAGTCAACTGTGACTGGCAGCCGCAGAGTAGCAAAGCCGCTCTTCTGCCACTACCAACACAAACATACACTGGGCAGCAAGCTGTCTTGCCACATGATTAGGACATGTATTGTCACATGCGTCTCACCTGGTCAAAGCTAGAGAGTATGAAAGCAAAGGTTGTCTGGTCCTGCATCGCCACAGTACCCGTATGATGCGAGCACAAGACCTCCATAAGGCTGAAGTATGCCTTGGCAACTTTCTTGTAGCTCATAATGTCCGATAATGGTATGCTGAGCACCATACGAAGTGCGACGGAAAGCGCGTCTTTCAGCGCCGGGTCGCCGTACAGCTCGAACACTCCGAAGTTTACGTAGTTCCCGCTCATTGCGCGAGCAAGTGCCTGCAGAACAGACAAACAGGGTCAGTTTATTGCTTGTGGAGTTGGGCTCAGACCAGCTGAGAGCTCAGGTTGTCCGAACAAGGTATGCTGAGGGCCACGCGCAGTGCGACAAACAGCGCCTCTTGCAGCGCGAGGTCGCCGCACAATCCGAACACTCCGACTTTGGTAGTACGTAGTTTCCGCTCATTGCACCCATGCCAGTTTGTATAGGAATGCCAGTACGTATACTCGTAGCATACACCACGCCTTACCCCATAGTTTGGACATCAACACGAACGACCTTTTTTTATTGAGCCCTTACACCCACCTGTAAGCAAATCCAAATGCCTTTGTACTTGTCATTGTAGCTATCCTTCACTTGGTTAACAGTCAAAACATGCTTCCCGTACATGACCAGCACTTTGGACACCTCCCGAAACAGCAGTATGCCGTTGGGACTGCTGCTGTCAAACGTCAGCCGCTGACTCTTGTTGAACACAAACTCGCTCACGAACTTGAGCAGCGGCGTTGTTACAGCGGGCGTGTCATTGAACGCTTCTAGACAGCACAGGACAGCCCTGCATGGCGCAAATGGCCGGCAAACAGCCATTGACCGTTGGGTCAGCAACATGTCAGTCACAGCTGGTGTGTCATTGTACGCTTCCAAACAGCACAGGACAGCCCTGCATGCCGCATATTGCCAGCAAACAGCCCATGAGCATTGGGTCAGGAACATGTGGGTCACAGCTGGTGTGTCGTTGTACGCTTCCAAACAGCACAGGACAGCCCTGCATGGCGCAAATGGCCGGCAAAAGGCCAATGACCGTTGGGTCAGCAACATGTCAGTCACAGCTGGTGTGTCATTGTACGCTTCCAAACAGCACAGGACAGCCCTGCATGGCCCACACCGCCGGCAAACAGCCAACGAACGTTGGGTCAGGAACATGTGGGTCACAGCTGGTGTGTTGTTGTACTGATAAACAGCATATCACAGCCCTGTGTAGCAACATGTCCCCAATTTGCTGCTGAGACTATCTGTTTCATGTCTATCCCCCTAACCAACCACACGGCATTAGGTACCGTATTGAGGAACACCCCGCAGTGGAATATGGTATGTCACAGAAAACTGTTGCAGTCACCAAGGCACTTGATGGTTGGGTGATTTCTTATCGAGAACAGACACACAAAGTGCTGCGGATACATCCAGTCAAACAGTAACCACGCACATGCACAGTGCCAAGACAACGTCCCTGAAGTTGTGATAGCAAATTCAGACACAAGTCAGTAATATTGCTCATATTGCGCTTAGGCGTCCGTACGTTGCATGTTCATGTGTTCAAACTATATACACAGCAAGCAAGCAAGCAACCAACACAGTTCATACGGTAACAGCACCATGCTATCCATTCAGTGTTAAGAAACGTCCAATCAAACAGCAAACTGTACATCTGCTGCTGCAAAGCACGCAGAAGAGATGAATACCCTGAACAGTAGGAAACAAAAAAGGCGATCACACAGCAATGCTGTTCACTAGGGTTTCTGCATTCTTTCTGGAGATGCGTGTGGTGTTGATGATGGTAGGAAAAGAAGGTGATCATAGAAAGCAAGAGACCATGTATCACAACAGCTGTATGGCACCATGCTATCACCTGAAATGCTGCGGATACATCCAATCAAACAGCAAGCTGTACGTTCGCCGTGTGCTTGTTGCTGCTGCAATGCCCCGCAAGTCCCGAAATAGTCCCACTACTGCTTGCTGCGGTGTGGTCTGCCGTAGCTGTGCTGGGCTGGTGCAGTTGCTGCTGCGGTTGGTGATCTCAGCAAAGGCCTGCAGCAGCAGAAAGGACAATCAGATGGATTCTTATGCGCCTTCGATGCAAGTATGGCAGTGATAGAATCACTGCTTTGGGTGCTGTTGTTTCCGCCTCTGAAATGGGGCGCGGGGCCGATGGCCACAGTGCTATGGCTGGTAGCTTATATACATAGATGGATTATCAAAGCCACTGTATAATTCCACCAATATTGATTATGAAAGCCACTGAGATGTGGCGTTCATCTCTAAGTCAGTGGCATCCTAGACCCGCTGCTGACTGCCGTGGTGTGGTTTGCCAGGCATCCAGACGACAATCCCGACAGCATGATGTATTCACATTTCAAATCGAGGTGACCAGACGACAGTTTCCGCTGCCTAGTCTACTTACATTCTGCAGCGGCAGCATGAACGTCTTGAACCTGCTAGGAGCGTCTTCCATAAACAGCAGCCGCGCCAACGTGCTGTAGTAATTGGTTCGGTTGCGCCCGTTGACTGTGTACTCCAGAAAGCTATAGTTCATGCTGGTGTGGTTCTCCAACATGAAGTGTACTGCTTGTAGTTTCAGCAGCAGCTTCCCGGACATGTAGCCTGTAGCCAAGTCCTGCAACAATCAAACACAACAATAAGAAAGGTGGTCTCCGCAGTCATGCTGTCCCAAGTTTACAAAGCTGTGGTTGATGCTGGTGTGGTTTTCCAATATGACGCGTACTGCTCGTATTTGAAGCAGCAGCTTCCCGGACATGTAGCCTGTAGCCAAGTCCTGCAACAATGAATGGCAACAATCAGAGACCTGGTCAACTTTGCAGTCACGCTGACCTAAATCTACATAGCTGTGGTTGATGCTGGTGTGGTTTTCCAATATGACGCGTACTGCTCGTATTTGAAGCAGCAGCTTCCCGGACATGTAGCCTGTTGCCAAGTCCTGCAACAATGAATGGCAACAATCAGAGACCTGGTCAACTTTGCAGTCACGCTGACCTAAATCTACACAGCTGTGATTCATGCTGGTGTGGTTTTCCAATATGACGTGTACTGCTTGTAGTTTCAGCAGCAGCTTCCCCGGCATGTATCCTGTAGCCAAGTCCTGCAACAAGAGACGACAGCATAACACAAAGCTGGTTGAATGTGCAGCAGTGCCAAAGCTGTGGTTCTGGCTAGTGTTGTTCTCCAACATGAAGTGTACTGCTTGCAATTTCAGCAGCAGCTTTCCTGATATGTACCCTGTAGCCAAGTCCTGCAAGCACGATGGCAATGACCAGAAAGCTGGTTGACTCCGCAGTGACACTGAGCTGACTTTCAGGCTGCTGTAGTTTTCCCAAATGTAGTGTACTGCGTGTAGTTTGAGCAGCAGCTGTCCTGACATGTAGCTTGTAGCCCAGTCCTGTGGCACTGATAACAGTAATCAGGAAGCTGATTAGAGTTTGCAGTTATGCTGAGCTGGCTAATAGAGCTGTCATTTCTGCTGGATGTGCGACTGCACAACTGGTGAATTCAGCAGCAGCTTCCATCACATGTAGCTTCGGAAGATCTGCTAAGTAACGACTCAAACCTAAGAGTAAAGACATGTGTACATTTCTCCTTTGGACAACCCGTCAGCCAAGGGCACAAGACACAAAGCTGGCACCCAAGCAAAGCGACTACGTGACTGAGTGACACACTAACACACACATTTCTTGCCCTCAACATATGCTAGCACTTTATCAAAAACGCTACGCGGAGTTCACTCATTTGATTGAATCAATCATTCATTTGACCACACACCTGAAACAGGCCCAGTGTTAGGTGCACCAGCTGTTCGCTCTGCCCATACACCTTGAGGTTTGTTGCAACCTTCTGCAGCATCAGTGTCAGCACTGCTTGATGATCTGCTAGCCCCAATCGCTCCCCAAGTTGACTATATACATTGCTGCTTTGCATGACCTGTGTAGCAACATAAACAAGGGTGCGTTGAAAGCAGTGGCGGCTTACGCAGAAACAAGCGGGCAATTCCACCATTGCAATGGAAACATCTGCGCCCGTAAACAGCCATCTAAGAGGCCGCCACACACAGTGTTGGGGCCACTGTTGACTGTGGTTGGCAGATGCCAGGATTAGCTGATATCTCGCTGATCGAGTGTCAGTGGTACACATTGCTGCTTTGCATGACCTGCATAAAAACATAGACGATGGTGCGGTGACAAGTGATGACGTTTTATGCAGAGACAAGTTAGGGTAAGCTACAAGCGGTACACATTGCTGCTTTGCATGACCTGCATGGCAACATGAATGATGGTGTGTAGAGAAGCAGTGACATCTTGAAACAACTTAACGAGCTACAAGCGGGCACTTCCACCATTGCGGTAAAACAGACCCTGCGAGTCAGTAGATAGCATAAGCTGCGTGACATCCAGGATGCTGTCACATACAGTGTCATGGGCACAGTTAACAGTCATGTTCAAATGCAGGCGTCAGACTTGACACAGACCACCATATCTGCAGCACAAGCCATGTCATCCAATGGTCCCACTGCTCTGCTGGCTACAGCTGGTTGAGTTGGCCGCTATTGCAGCAAGCACAGATCTGTACACCAAAAAACCAAGGCTTTGGCTTCAAGTCGGCCGATTGTGCAGGAACTTTTATCAGTGATGATGCTATTAGAAGGGCCGCACCTGTTCGCCTATATACACCTTTCGGAAGTTCTGAAAGAACCCCAGAATAGCCATGTCCAGCCGCTGCCTGGAAAACTCCGCATACCGCTGAGCATGTACACCTGCATCCAAAAAAAAACAGCACCACAACAGGCATCATAAAGCTGAGTTTAGTCCATACGCCAGCCAGTGGGACTTAGTCTGTGGACTCCGGCTAGCCACAACATGAAGCACAACAAGCACATTATCAGAGGAAAAGCCCAGCAGGATTACCGCACAGGTGACAATACATAGGGGTTGTGGGTGCATTGGGTTTGATGTTCCAGTTGCACTGTCACTGTGTACTGCCTCCCTGCCTATCCAGCCAGTTGCAACCATAAGGTTCAACCATCCAAGTGACTAGTTGTGTACAGCATCATTAGAGTAATAAGCACCACAACTGATAGCGGGTTTGCAGGCCTCTTCAACTTGTGTACAACACATCCAGGCCATGTCCATTCATGCAGGAACAGGAACAAGAAATAATTCCCATATGGCGTGTTACACTTGATACCTGCATTAGCTGAGGGAGGGATATGTGTGTGGCGTCATGTACGCCTCCACAAACCCTACCGTCCACTCAACCCCCCCCCCCCCCGGAGGGGGTGAGGGGCATTGTCCGTGAGGGGCTAATCGAGCAGGTCACTCTGGACAATTCTGTGGGCATGCAGGTCCCTGCTGCTTGTCTTCTGCGGGCATGCAAATCTCTTTGTGGCTGGGTTGTGATTGCTTCCCCGTCACAAGGGAATGTTGTACGCTGGCTGTTCCGCACATTACTGATAATGCATGTTATGATGATAACTGATGATGAATGATGATACAGGATGAAATCTTTCGTCACTGCTTACCTGCATCCATGAGCGCCAGCAACCCAAATATTCGCCCCGACAACTCGCCGTCTATGCTTTCTTGAGACTCTGCACTACTGCTGCTACTGCTAAGCCTCCCACGTATTACGCTTCCCACTATAGACACCATCCAGGCGAGTTGCCCTTCTAATACGCTGAGTTGCTGCTGTGCTGGCTCATCGAGCGTTGCTAGAGATGTGGCCTGCTTGTAGTGCTCTATTAGGGGGTCCATGAGACTGAGAACAAACTGGCTGCAGAGCATAACATCACAGAATGCTTTGCGTCAGGTTTGCAGTGAACACAGCAGGTCCAACAGCCAGAGAGAGGAGAGGGGGAGAGAGAGAGAGAGAGAGAGAGAGAGAGAGAGAGAGAGAGACTACGCTCGGCACCTGCTGGTGCCGGCGTAATATAAAAGAAGAGTGTGTGTGGCAGGGTGAACAGCTCACCCCGCCTTCACAACCCCTGCTTCTCACGCACCCGAGGGTGCTCTGCGTGTGAAGACAACTCTTACGCCTGTGATGTTTCCGATGCATGTGTGGCTGCTGACAGCCAGAGAAGTGATGTGACCAGGGCACATAACTAGGATCCATTCGCTGTACTCGTGCCTGCTTGTAGTGCTTCATTAGGGGGTCCCTGAGACTGAGCACGAGCTGGCTGCGGGGCAGAACAGAACAGGCACAAATATAAAGAGTCATACAGCACAGGGGGCTTAATGGTTGGTAGAAACCTATGCCAGGTTGCTGAATTAGACGTAGTTGGGGGGTTGCCAATTCCATTATGCTGGGGTACTGCTGCGCTAGCTCAACGAGTGCTGCTACAGATGTGGCCTGCTTGTAGTGCTCTATCAGGGGGTCCATGAGACTGAGCACAAACTGGCTGCAGAGCACAACATCACAGGATGCTTTGCGTCAGAATATCTTTCGGATGCAACGGACACAACAGCCAGAGAAGTGATGTGGCCCTGGTCACACTGGATACCGTTGTGTGGCTCATGCCTGCTCAGCACAAGTTGTAGTGCGCTATCAGAGTGTCCATCAGACTGAGCACAAACTGGCTGCAGAGCATGATGCCACGGATAGACGGTTGCGCTGTGAGTGCATGGAAAAACTCCTTCTCTGAGGCTGCAGGACCTTAGACTAGTTGGGTATATCATCTGCCTCTAGAAACAGCTGGATGGATACAAAAGACGGCAGACTATAACAGCACAGAGTGGAAAGCCAGCTTCTGCCTAGTGCAGGCATAATGCATAGCGCAGGTCTGACTCTCAGCCCAATGGGATAGAGAGTCAGAGTGAGTGACACTTCGTTTACAACAAAGCCCGATGCACGTGCTTTCATTGTCATGGGAGCGAACTATCTAACTATGCCAACTGCACAGCTCCTCTGTGATCACGAAAATTGGGAAGGGTGAGGCAGGAGCAGGAACGCATGAATACATGATCTGTGCATGGTGTGTTACATTGTGGGAAGGATACGTGTATGACGTCGTGTACGCCTCTACACACCCTACCATCCACTCCCCGCCCCGAGGGGCGCAGAACCCCGAGGTGCAGGAACAGGAGGAAGACTTCTAGTCGTCTACTATGGCGGTGACAAGGGCGGGTGGACGCCGTTGGGACAGTTGCTGAAACAGCGATATATATGTCGCACCAACATATACAAGGGAATGACTAGGCAGCGTGTGGCACGTACCTGCTTTTGTCATACTGGAAGCGTACAAGGTAGGGCAAGCTTTCCAGCTGCTCACTAAGTTGCTCTTCAGCATCCAGCATCTCATTAAGACCATCACCCTACATAACACGAAAAACATAATGTGTGATTTCAGCTCATAGTGTCTTCTCCAAGTACTCAACTGTTGGTACGTTGCACAGATGTACTGCGGCGAACAGCACGACATTGACAAGAGAAGCCATGACCCAAACACGCTGACAAACAAGCATAATCTTAGCCAACATCCTTATCCACCTGTGCTAACACCACATGAACTGACTCCAGCCTGCTGGTGATGTATGCCTATGTGGTTTGGTGGGCACACTAGCCTCAAGCTCAATCAAGAAGGGACCATGCTGATGCAGCAAACTGCCGCAAACAATGCAGCACAGATCATACACTCCCACTAATCAACGGCAACTTCATCGCAATAAAAAGAGCCCTTGACCCACCTGCGCTAACACTACACGGACTGATTCCAGCCTGCTGGTGATGTACGCCTGCGTAATTTTTGGCACATTGGCTTCGAGCAGACTCGGCGAATCGCCTTTGAGGTATGGCATGCTGCTCACAAGCCTGCTCCAGAGCCCTAGTAGATAATACACACTGTCTTTGGCCCATTGCCAGCTGTTTAGGCTGTCTATTGTGAGCTGGGCGACCAGCTGGATCCATTCATTGTAGTTGTCAACAGAAACCTGCAATACACATCAGCGGATGGACAGCTACAGCACAGTGTCAGCAGTTGCTGTTCCAAGCGCAAGCAAACCCCCCTACGTTGCCTCTGACATCAAGCATACTGCTGACGAGCCTGCTCTGCCGCCCTAGTGGAGAATACACACTGTAGTTGGCCCACTGCCAGCTGTTGAGGCTGTCGATAGTGGGCCGAGAGACTGCCTGAATCCATTGACTGTAGTTGTCAAGATACACTTGTTTGATATTTGATGTTGTTTAGTTTAATATGACGAGTTGTGAATCAACAATGTGCTAGAATGCAAGCTGTGATAGGAACAGGGACAGACAAACAATGGGCACAACACTACGCCCAACAGCAGTCTGCAAACAAGCGGGCAGGCTTGTGAGACACGTGTTTCGGTGGTTGCCAGCCACCATCATCAGTCACATACACCCAAAGACACTAGACGGCTTGTTAGAAACCGCTACACACAAGCATGCCCGGCATGGGATGGCAGGGCAAGCTTGTTAGCTGCAGATCACGAGTCAATCACAAGTATCTCCTTCATAAAGTTATAGCTAATACAAGAAGTTGTTTGCATAAAGGTCTGCCAGTGTGTACACCCAATAATCCAGCAAGAGCTTTGCACCACTCCCATATGCTGGCCAGGGTTCACACACCACTTACCAATTCCGATAGTTGATAGTTTGTTTTGAGCCGCCCCAGTAGCCTACAAAACTCATGGTAGTTTTCATGGTGCTCAGCTATGCCTTTCTGACTGCGTAGGATGTCCCTGCGGAGCACCAACAGCCAGGTGGTCAGTGGCAGTGCTGGCTTGGCTGCCGATGACTGTTGTGGCAACAAAGAGACAAGCACAAAAAACCCTTTCTTTGTAAGGGTCTTTGTAAGGTTCGTGGTGCTCAGCTAGGCCCTTGTGACTGCATAGCATGGCCCTACGGTATGAAGACAGGCAGACTCAACACCAATTTGACCGGGGAGTCTGTATCCTGTAGCCAACTGCGCACTACTTTCATAGAGGTAGGCGGTTGGGCATAGAGAACATGAGGGACAGATTGAGGCAGGAACATGCAGGCATGATATGTATGCTGACTCCCACCACGTACAGTTGCCCATGTCATGCATGAAGCCACCAGTCTTGTGCATGATCATCAATTCTATCCAGCCACTGCCAATCATCATCAAGCAACTTGCTGTCTGGATGCATGGCTGTCCTAAGGAAGGAGAAACATACGTTGCTGCCTGCCAACCCTAAGCAAGGCCTGCTGCAATAAGGCAATTACTTTTTGTTGCATGCTGAAGCTCCTTCCTAGCACAAGTGTCACTTGGCAGTTGTGACCGCCAAGCTGCGCCGCGTTCAAATGCTGGTATAAAAAGACATGTCACAAAAAAGAAGGTTGCCTCTGAAGGGGCTCATCGCTCAATCTGCTGCAGGTCATCAATCAGCACGTGAGCGTTAAACAGGTTCCCCAGCCTGCCTGCCTGACTGCCTGAGTTGCCCAACAAGGTTGATGAGTTCAAACCCGATCAAACCCGAGCATTTCACCGCCCACCCAACCCCCAGAAAAGGCCCCAAAGCCAATCGGATACAGGATGTCCAATGTACTTACCTGCACCCATTGACCAGTCTATTGAGAAAGCTGCTGCGCTCCGCGTCGCTGCTAAACAAGCTGCGCCGCACGCTGGCTAGCCGCACTAGACACTCCAGTGCTAACTTGCTTGGTGGCGGCTGACTGCTGGCATAGTAGTCTAGGAAAAGCTGCAACGTTGAGGGGTTCTCAACTAGCGATCGCCAGCTGCTGGGCACCTGTAGCATATACACAACCAGCCGAGATCTGTACCGTTAACTTGGCTATTCAAGACGCAGGTTCGGATCCTGCGATGCACTCGATATTCACAATCACAAGGCATGATACCTCATGAGTCATTCGCTGGATCACTGACTAGTGCCGAGGAAAGCGGATGACAACCAGTTTCTTTGCTGGTTGTTTTGACATGTCTTCAACGCTTTGGGCCAAGCATGTCCCCAGAAACTAGACAAGCAGCTGGGCACCAAAGTCAGCACATTGCTGAATAGGACACTATAGGCAGTTTCAATCATGTACACTAGAAGTGCAACAGCAAACAAAGTGCTTGCCTGTATTGTAGACATGTCTTCAGCGCTGTCGTCCAGGCACGTCCCCACAAAGTCAAATGACAAGCAGCTGAGAGCCAAAGTGAGCCCCTGCTCTTTCAACTTCTCATCTGCTCGATTCTCGAGCAGCTGCTGCAGCGCTACTAGCGACACCTTGAAGACATTGAGCAGCGCCAGGTCACGAAAAGATACTGCAACCTTCCTATGCTGCAGCAACAGAGAAAGACGGCAACACATGCAAGTTGCACATGGTAAGAAACTTGGTTTAAGCACAGTAGTTTGTCAGGTGTGTTGTTCGCCTTTGGTCCAGCTGCTGTTCATCTTCTCATATGCTCTTTTCCCTGGCAGCTGCTGCAGCGCTACTAGCAACACGGTGTTGTGCAGCGCCAGGTCAGTGAAAGGATACTGCAACCAACACAATCAGAACATAGAAAACGACTGAAACCGCCTGCTACTTATTTTAAGTTCACAGCCCTGCCTGCGACTCACAGCTGTAAGCGGCTGCAACTTGCTGCTCTGAAGCTCTATGTCAGCTGAGAACCAGATGAGGCCTACTCATGCATGACAGCTCTGCCTGCGACTCACAGCTGTCAAGGACTGCAATTTCCTGCTCTGAACCTTTGGATCAGGACTTCTAGCTGAACACTTAACACGGCCTGCCAACGCATGACAGCCCGGCCTGAGAATTACAGCTGTCAAGGACTGCAGTTTGCTGCTCCAAAGCTTTGGAACAGGACTTCTAGCTGAGCAAGGCCTGCCAACGCATGACAGCCCGGCCTGTGGGTATTACAGCTGTCAAGGGCTGCGATTTGCTGCTCTGAAGCTTCGGATGAGGGCTTCTAGCTTGGTACTTAACACGGCCTGCTAATGCACAGCAGCCCTGCCTGCGACTTACAGCTGTCAACCGCTGCAACTTGCTGCTCTGAATCTCTATGTCACGAACTCTAGCTGAGCACCCAATAGGCCTGCTAATGCATGACAGCCTGCCTGCAACTTACCGCAGTCAAGAGCTGCAACCTGCCTCTAGAACTCTACAACACAACCGCTTAGGGCCTGCTAATGCACGAGCCTGTTACGGCCCTGCCTGCAACTTACAGCTGTGAGAGTCCGGCCAGGTGTAGCCGTGTTCATCTCCAGCACCAACGTGTTGAGTATCTTCAGCCCCAGCAAGTAGTGCCCCGGACTGCGCACAAAAACAGGATAACAGAGGTTGAGTGCTTGACAGGTCTCATCTGGTTCATCCTTTGATGTATTCCGTTGGTTGCTTATTGGGTGTGGAGAGTACCACTCTAGATGGTGAGATGCCCAGTGTAACTCATATCTGTTTGGATAAATACCACTGCAGCCTGAGAAACTGATACTCTGCTCACCTGCCTCGCTCCATAAGAGCTTTGCAGTCATCTACGGTTATTGTTTGCTGCATCTGAGTGACACCACGCTAGCTGCACTGTTCTGCAGCTGTCCGCAAATACCAGAAACATATCTGCATCACGCCAGGCCGTCCAGCTGCTCTGTGCAGTGTATACCATGTGAACGCAGACTCCCCCACAGTTCCACAGTTGCTCCAGGTCTGCTGCACACAGCCCTCATGGCACCAAACCAAACTGTAGGATAGTGACACCTTGTATGCGACCACTGCAGCCTGACAAACTGATGCCCTGCTCACCTGCCACGCTCCATCAGCGCTTTACAGTCATCAACAATCGCCTTTGATGCGTCTGCATCAAACCACGCTAGCTTCACTGTTCTGCAAAGGAGTTGAACCACGTTGATAGCCACAAAGTTTTCCATAGTGAGAGCGTGGCTGTCCAAGTACTGCAGGAAGTAGGTCTTCATTTCCACACGTATTTGAGGACTGCAAGAATGTGACAGTAGCAGGAACACAGCAATAGGAATGGTTGGTGAGTTGAAGGTTCCCCGGGTACCTCAGTATTAGATAGCAGGCACTGTGTGTCTAGATTGGCAACAAAAGGCTGTGCGAGTGCTGCAGGAAGTGATTCTTCATCTCTACATGTATTTGGAGACTACACAAGTTTGACAGTAGCAGGAAGACAGCAGTAGAACTGCATGGTGAGTTGACAGACTCAAACCAGGGGATTAGGCGGCAGACACTGTACGTCTGGGATGGCAACGCAAGGCTGCGCGAGTACTGCAGGAAGTGGTTGTCCATCTGTACATGTATCTGGGGACTGCAGACATACAGCAGTGCCTTGAACAGAGGCTAGCAGACAATGGGTGCACATCGGTATCTCTGTTTTGTAGCACAACCATTGCAGCTGATTTCTGAGCAGACCAGGATGCCCGCTCAGCTGTACTGATGCTTGGTCTCCTGCAGGGCCACCTGATGCGCTGGTAACAACCTAGTTTTGCTAGTCGATCGCATAGTGACCCTTGCATTAGGCAGCTGCTCTGTTCACAAGTGTTCCTGCAGCTAGTTTGCTTGTCCTGTCCTCACTGAAACACTCGACTGCTGCTGCTGTCGACAGGACCCTTGCTCCTGCAGCCTTGCCACTTGTCAAGCTAACGGTGGGCTGCCTGGCACCCTACCTATCCCCTGCTGCTGTGTACCTACTAGGCTGTATAGCAGCTGCCACCTTTACGTATGCTGGTGTTGGTGCATTGCTGCTTGTCAAGCACGTCCTGCTGCAATTGCTGTGTCACGACTGCTGCTATGGATTGAAGGCTTCGCCTACTTGATATGTCAATAGCCCACAGTTGTAGTGGGTTTCAGGCGCCAACAGGCAGCAAGCATGCCCGGCGTCATTGCTGGATGATACTGACTGCATATCAGTCATGAGCCAGGGAACTGACAACCCACAGACGCAAGGCCCCGCACCTGAGACACTCGACCAGTGTTGCTGTCAACCGGACCCTTGCTCCTGCAGCCTTGCTACCTTGCCTGGCACCCTACCCGTCCCTTGCTGCGACCTACTAAGCTGTATAACAGCTGCAACCTTTGAGTATGCTGGTACTGGTGCATTGTTGCTTGTCCTGCACGCTGTGTTTCGACTGCTGCTAAGGATTGAAGGCTTTGCCTACTTGATGTGCCGATTGCCTTGACCCCGCACCTCAGCACGTGCTCTGTAACCAGCTTGAGAAGGCTTGCAGATGCCAGTGCTTGTGCATACGGAGACCGAGAGTTGTCCAGAATGGCCTGCAACAAGCGACCAGTTATGCTGTGGCTCTGTACGCTGCGTTGGAGACCTACTGCGTTGAGCAGCATATGTATGGTACAGGTGAAGGCTGAGCTAGCTGTACTGCAGCTGATCACGGCTTGCACAAATGGATCAGGTGCATGGCAAGGTGTAGAAGGGCTGGTGAAACAGTGGGCACTGTCTGGAGTGACTTCTGCTAATGCTAGCTGGAATGAGCTGCGTACCTTGCAATGGCCGATGTATTCCGTAGACTGACCAAATGGTCTGAGAGCCTGCTCAGCTGCTGCGCGCTCTTGGTCATTCTGCGGGCACAATGATGGCAGTTGATGCGTTGCATGCTGTAGAAGGCACATCCGTGCCCTGCAGGCGGTGAAGCGAGACAGCCGCATACTAACGTGTGCCAGATACAACGCTTGGCACATCTGCTCTATCTGAGGAAGC
>NSMO01000351.1:0-14770 GCA_002588565.1 Coelastrella sp. UTEX B 3026
TGCCTGTTTGACCAAAAGATGTGTTGCTTTGCGTTGTTGTTGGTATGTTTGCCAATCTGCTGTGGACCCTGACAGGCTCAATGTTAACAATCAACCACCTGTGATTCTCTCCCTGTCCGAACGGTTAGAGAGCACTTTGAGACGTTGGGTAAACACGGCAGTGTTTCTCCGAAATCAATCCTCAATTTCTTTGGGGAGCTTAAAATTGTTGGAAAACATGTGAACTTCACAATGTGAAGAAGCCTCGAAGGCAAATTCGCTGGTCACTAATCAGAAACGAGTGCCAGTACAAGCTGAGCAGCGAGGATAACAACCTCCGGCTGCTAGAAAGGATGGTGGCCTTCGTTAACGAAGGTGCACGGTGCACCGGATGCCAAGACGCACAACATCTTGGACCCGGTCTGGTTTTGAAGGTGAAGGCGTGACGTCTGTAGATGTCTGGGGTCACGTGTATGACGGTCTGATGTCACGTGTGACGGCCTTCACAGCTCTGAAGTCCTGCAGGACTTGGGAGCATTGCTGCCGTAGGGCGGGAGGTAGTCCGGGATGTTGTCGAATTACATACAGCAGCGTGTCAACGGCACACGCAGTGCGAGCTGCTGTGAATTGTGGCTGGTCTGCCAACACTTTGTCAAGGGCAAACGCGCGCATCCCCTGTTATCTGATACTGCAGTATGGTGCCCATTACGTAAGCATGAACTGTATAGGCGTACTGGTTGATCCATCTGCTGACATCAATCGCAACAAATTCTCGAGCCCATCTCTGAATGCTGACCGGCTAGCAGATTACACATGATACCACTGAAACAAGGTGCTGCAAGTTTATTTGCTTGGGGCTGCGTGCTTTCAGAATCAGCCCACTAGTTCATGGGATGGCCTTGTATAATAACCAGCCCCTTCCGATGTTCTCCAAGTTTGACGTACCAGCCCCAAGTGACGGTTGCATGTTACAACGTGACAACACTGCGTGAGATTGTGAACGAATGAATGAATGAGCTCCGCATAGCGCTTTCAAGAGAGCGCTAGCGTAAGTTAAGGGAGGGTAATGTGTGTGCCAAGGTGATGAGATTGTGACAACACCGTGCAAGACTGTAAACAGTGTGAGACTGTAGCAAATACAGTGTGAGTCTGATGCACCACTGTGCGAGATCGTAGTCAACACAGTGTGACACTACAACACCACAGCTTGAGGCCGCAACACCACAGCTTGAGATAGTAGTCAACACAGTGCAAGATTATAACAACACAGCTTGAGGCCGAAACACCACTGCGTAAGAATGTAGTCAACACAGTGCGAGACTATAACAACACAGCTTGAGGCCGAAACACCACTGCGCAAGATTCTAGTCAACACAGTGTGACACTATAACAACACGGCTTGAGGCCTAAACACCACTGCGTAAGATTGTAGTCAACACAGTGTGACAATATGACAACACAGCTGGAGGCCTAAACACCAATGCGTAAGATTGTAGCCAATACAGTGTGACACTATAACAACACAGCTTGAGGCTAAAACACCACTGTGTGAGATTGCAACAGTACTGGGAGAGGCTGTGACAGTACTGTGTGAGACTGTGACGAAGTCATGCATATGTGCGCACACGTGTGCAACAACACTGCGTGCAAACTGTAACAGCACCGTGCAGTGCTCAACATCACTGTGTGAGACTGCGCTGATGTGTGTACACCACTCTTTGAAACACTGTCTACATCATGGTGCAAGACCCTGCCAATGTGTGAAACAGCGTTCAGAACAGCACGACAGCATGCAGCACACTATATGCTCTAAACACACTTTGTGAGACTGTGCAACAATGCGCGACCCAGTGTAAACCATTCTGTAGGACTGTGCAACAGTGTGAGTTACCTAGCCAACCACCCTGTAAGGCTACACAACGAGATGTGATCCACAATGAATGGCTGTACAAAACCGCACAACAATGTCTAATGACGCCGCAACAATGTGCAGTTAGTGGGAAATGACTGTGTGTAAGGCTGTGCAACGATGCGTAGTTCATAGTAGATCACTGTGTAAGGACTGCAGGACAGCCTGAAAGAAGCAGAAGTTTCACCCTTTCTGCTGCAAGGTCCTTGAGACAGTAGTGGGTGAATTACAGCACACCACTTTGTAAGTTAATGCAGCAATGTGTAAGTGTGAAATTTTACGGTCTGGACAATGAGGGCAATGCATGGTCGTGAGCAACCCCACCAGGTTCACAGCAGCTCTTGCTGGTTGATCCATCTGCTGACATCAATTGCGACAAACCTCAAGCCCATCTATGAATGCTGATCGTTTAGCAGACTACTGCACACCAATACTACTGCAAAAAGGTGCAAGTTTAACTGGACTTTGAGAGCAATGCGTGATCATGAGCAACCCCACCAGGTTCACAGCAGCTCGTACTAGTTGATCCATCTGCTGACATCAATCGCAACAAGTCCTCCAACCCATCTATGAATGCTGATCGCTTAGCAGGTTACTGGACACCAACACTACTGCGAAAAGGTGCAAATTGAATGGTTTGGTGCTTTGATGCTGTGACAATAAGCCCACCAGTTCATGGGATAGCCCTGCAAAACAACCAGCACCTTGCAATGCTCTTTAACTTTAGCATACATTGATACCCCACACACATGTTACATCAATACCCCACGTTCATTGAACCCACAGCTGACACCTGCTACAACCCCTTAATGCATGTGGACTAGTGCAATCCAAGCTATGCAGCACAGCAGTCGCTTGTGCCTGCTTGCAATCATGCGTACATTTGCAAGCTACCGGCTGACAGGAGACATGCGCAGCAGAATGCAGATAGAGATGAGGCATGAGGGGAACATTTGGGAACAGTCGAAGCAATGTTGATCAAGGGTAGAGTACACAGTGCATTGTGACTGTTGAAACTCAGCAAAAAGTCTCTGTGGGACTCATCTTCTACTCAAAAGACACTGTGACACTGTGTGACATACTGGGCACAAGCAGTTATAGCCGGAACATGAGCATGCGGCAAGTATGCACCATTGCCAAAAGGCAAGCATTATGAAATTCGGTATCTATCCAGACCAGTGGTAGATCTCCCTTTCACGCGCTTAAGTTAGCCACCCAGCATACAACACCAGGGACAGTGCCAACCACGACTTGGGTGACAAAGTCTTTGGCATTGCCACACTCATCCGTTGCCCTCCAAACAATGCTGTATGTGTTCTTGGGGCCCCTTTGTGCCGCCAGCAGCTTCAGGTTCTTTGTGACTGGGTCATACTTGCATCCTGCATCAACCCCTTTGGTGCCCGGCACCAGAGTGTCACTCGTGCAGCGGACCAGTTCGCCCTTGACATTGTACCCACTGCAATTGTCCTTGATACTGCTGAAACTGAATGCTGTGTGCGTTGACAAGTCTTGAACCTGGTAGTATTTGTTATTGGGTGGCCACAGGCAGCCTTTGACGCCCTCCCCAGCAGGGTACACAGGTGCCGACGTGTCGTATACCTGCTTGTCAAACACCAGCAGAACACATGTGATTTCAGCAGCCTCCCCTAAAGGATCTACCAGTTTTCATATATTGCTGATTGGCGCAAGTAAGTATTCATCCAGGCTGAGCATGCAAAATGTATTCAGTAGTAACGGAAAATCAACCTGAACCATCATGATATTATACAATGAACCTTGGGGTTTGGGAAGTCAGCCATCCGATGCTCAAAGTTTGTGCTCTAATGAATTGGAAGGAAGGAACACGCTCTGACCGCATGGGTGTCTAGGCTCTCAGAGGCAACCACACTAATGACTGTCTCTCCTGAAGACACTTACTGCACTGTGAACTACAAATGAACAGCTACAACACACATCAGCCATGTCTGAGCGCTACTTTGATTCTCCCCAGACACCCTATACATATGCCAGCTGGCTGCTGGCTTTACCGACTGGCTGGAACCGCAAAGGGGTTCGGGGCCCTGCAGCTCCCCACATATCTTCTGTGCTGAATTTCTCTGCCAGATAGTTGTCACTGTGTTGTCGCACAAGTTGTCACAAAGTGTTCAATGACCGAGATTTGCAAGGTTCCGTGTGTGCTTCTCTGCCACCAAGAATCATGCCACTCACCTGAACGAGTTGTGCTGCTGAGCTTGAAAGGCCAGCTGCATCGCTCACATTCCATACGCGCTTCAAGGTATAGTTGAACTTGCAAGTGCCATCAACTCGGGACTGGGTCAGCTTGGGCACATCTGAGAAGCAAGGGTCATTGTCGGTGGCGTTTAGCACCGGTGCTAAAGGAACATCATTGCAAGTAGCCACCGTGTCGTTGGGAGGATTCAAGATCGTCGGAGGCTCGATGTCAAGCACTGTTACAGTCTGCATGGCGGTGGCCTGCATAGCAAGCAGAGCAGCATGTGCCTACACACCTGGCAACAGGTACTGTTATCGCAACTAGCTCAGCTGCGTATCAGACTACTGTACAGCGCATCCGGTTGGTACCAGTAGCTGGAGACGGTTCCTAGATTTTATTGTGCAACTGGAAATTGGTACAAGGACGCACAGTGCTGCAGGATGGCAGGAAGCGCTTGACTGACCGTGTTGCCAGCTTCATCTGTAGCTGACCACGTCCGCTTCAGTTTGTACACCCATGTAGCACTAGGATCTCCGCAGGGGTGATTCTGACGCGTCTCTGTGAAATTGACGATGCCCTTGAAACAGGGCGAGTTATCTACCGCCGTAACAGCCGCTACCGCCGTGTCCAGCGTGTTATGTACGGTGACATCAGCGGGCACACCTGCACCTCACAGCCACAATGCTTGGTGACAGCAACTCTTGCTCCACAGGCTTGCACCACTATCGACATTTCAAGCATGTTAGAAAGTATACACAACTGCATATGTGCAGGCTGATGGACACTGGTTAATGGAGGTAGACGGATGTCGGAGTGAGCTCCTCCGAGTGGGTACGTCTGCTCTCATATCACAAGAAACACCACCGCCCGGGAAGAGATGCACACTTCTGTCGCAGCAGTGGTAAACAGGGCGGAGTCCAGGCGGCATTGGTGCCAGGTCGCCGACGTCGCAGGTTCGCAGCGGCCCTGCCGGCGGGGCTGGGCGACAGCATACTGCGCCCTGCAATAGCTACAGGGCACGGCTTACCTTGCAAAATAGGCGGGATAACGTCCTTGTCGCCGTTTGGATCTCTACAGTTGAAACTCTTCTCCGTGCAGCTCCCCTGGCTCGCGAGTTTCTCATTAAACTTGCATGTTCCTTGGCAGCAATCGCCACCGTCGTACTCGCAGCTGGCGATGTTGTTGTTGGGGTCGCACAACCCGTTGCCCTTTGTGCTGGGATCGCAACCTGTGGAATTAGCGGGCTCCGGGGTCTGAGCGGTCGACGCTAGGGAGCAGTCGCCGCCTTTGCCGCCCTCTGCAGCGATGTATAAGCAGACAATGGGGCAACAGCAGGCGGACCAGCTGCACCTTGTCACATAGGCGACAGGTGAGAATGATAACCAACCATACAACGCCTGTTGATAAGAGTTGCTGACGAAGCAGCTGTGTTGAGAGGCACCGATTGGCACAAGTGCAGTTGTGAGAGGACCCGCTCTGGCCTAAGTGAGGCCACCCACATGCAAGCTGACAAGCCAGCTATCCCAGTGCAAGAATCATCAACAGCCTGAGCAAGACGCATCTGTTATGGCAGACGACGGCTGAAAAAACTTGAGGACGGCAGCAGGCCTTGATGATGTCTGATTGAGATTATTAGTGCTGTTTACACTACAAGTGCCCCGCCGCACCACCAGGCTGATGAGCCTTATGCAGACTGCAAAGCTGTACAATCATAGGTGCTGCATATCCATGCCTGACCTATCTGAGCCATGCGACAGTGAGTTAAACTTACGTGCAGCAGGATCCAGGCATTCGAACGTCCACGGTGCACAACTGTACTGAGCTACCAACGGTGCTGTGTCGTTGCTGGTGTCATTCGCACTGCCACTTCCATCGTCAAAAACCTGCAAGGGGTTGAGCAGAGAACTGTCACAATGCGAATGTCACGATTTGTGTGAAACATGAGACACAGCATCACTCCAATTGGCAATAGCAGAACTGATCCAACAATCAAGTGCTAGAGACAAGGATCACAACAACTCCCTCCCACCTGCCCCAACCCCCAATCACAGCGCATACACTCTTGTGGCAAGAAGCCTTACCCTGATTCGGCAAGTTCTTGCGCAGCAGTCCCCGCCATCGTACCCACACACTCTTGTGTTGTATATACCCGGGTTGCAGAATCCGGTTCCAACATCACTGAACTTGGCCCCAAACAATGCTAGCAGCTCGGTACACTTTGCATCGTCTTTCGGTGCATCAAATCCAAGCTTGGCCAGCCCAGCTGCATCTGGAATGTCTGGTTGGGCTACGCAGTCTGATGCGGAAGCTGTGCCCCGGCCTGGTGTGGTGCCGTTGTTGGGGCATCTGGTGCAGACCTTGCTGCCGGGGATGCTGCTATATGTACCAGCTTCGCAGGGCGAGCACTGCATGATAGAGCAACAGACATGTTGATAATGACCTCGTGTTTTGCCTGCCAAGCAACACAAGATAGTACATAGTACGGACAAGTTGAGTGAGAGTAGAGAATGAGGGAGCAAGCTATTGCTATGGGTGTGATGGAACACACGTACTCTAGCACGGCGCGAATATGTGCACTGCTGTCATTGCCTGCTGACAAGGACCTTGATGTTTGCAGCGCTGCGCTGATGCACTGAGTTGTTGACTGCATGTGGTTGACCGTGGTTCCAAGCTGGGAGCCCAACAAATTGTTGAGCAGTGCGAAAAGTGTTCAGCCTGGCCACTAGATTAGCTGTCCAGGGGCTTCTAGTTGTCCCGGTATGGGTACTCACACTGGGCTGCCCTGCAATGGCGCTGAACTGTCCAGCAGGGCAATCTTCGCACCCAGCGGCACCTGCATGCCATTACATAGCACAGCAAACATGTCCCGTGCGGGGCAGATCTAGCACTGCCGGTGCTAATTGTGCAGACTTGCAAGGCCGGCGTCTTGCAACAGCCCTCGGCACAACAATCAATGGCAACCTATGTCCATATCATCGCCCTTTACTAAAATGTTGGACATCTTGGAAAAAGCAACACCTGCAATGGTAATGCTCGAGTACAGATAGCCTTGAACATTTGACCATTCAACCCACATCTGCTGAAGTTTGATTGCAGTCGTGATCCACGCAAAACACTTTGCGCCGAAGTAGTTCGAGGCAGGCTAACTCACCTGGTATTGAGTACTTGCCAGGCGGACAGGATTCACAGTCAATCATACTCCCGGCCCTGTACTGGCCAGCAGGACAGTTAAGAGCTGCTGAAGCCCCCTCGTCATTGGTGTACTTGCCATCTCCGACGTCCTGATTGCCACACAAGCATGACAGTGACACTGGACATTGAGCCTGCTGGTGCCATTTGGCAACCATCGGTGGTTGCATATGCAGTGGAGCAGAGAGTTGGAAGCCTGCTTGCCAAGCGACATGTCAACGAGCTAAGCCTAAGCCATGTGGACAGTGTACGCAGCGGACCCAGCAGTCAGCTCTCTTGAGGATTTAGCCCAGCCGTAAGAAGATATGAGGAAAGAACGGCACCCTGGTTACCCTGATCAGTACATTTTCAACTCGGCTAAACACGATGGTGCCAGCGTAACCCCTTGATGCAACCAGCAAAACAGGCTGTCGTGGGTGATGGCGAGCCTCATGTTCACGCACAGTGAGCCGGCGGCTGCACATTGCATATTGTGGGCCATGCTCTCATAATTTACGTAAATAAAACAGCAATGTACTACATAGTATGACACAATGCACCTTTCAAAACGCAGTGGCAAAGCCTGATAACACACAGCACCGTCTTGTCTGGTGACCCAGGCCACCAGAAGGGTTTAGGCCTACTACAAATAACTCCATCATGCACATCAATCACAAGTATTGCTGGCTTAGTAATAAGCTACTCAGCATAAGAGTTGTGTTTGCAGGTATCTGCAAGCTGTACGCTGCATGGCCAACCCCATGTGTCTTACCTGGCAACTGGTGCTGCCTTCGTCTGGTGCGAACTGGTTTTTGGGGCATGACAAGCAATCATCTTCTGAGATCGACTTGGTCACGGTGGATGCTGTGCCCTTACGACAGGGAGTGCAGCTTGCGGTGCCGACCTGGCTTGTGTAGAAGCCCTTGGGGCAATCAAGGCACTTGGTCTGAATACAATGCAACACTGTAAAGTAGGTAACACTGAGCAGGCTGAGGCACTCAGGTACTAGATGGCACATTGACGGCCAAATAAGCAATGGTGGGCCATACAACGCTTGCCACCTTGTAGACTGATCCGATGGCATTTCTGAGAGAAGCACTCAAGGGCATTCAAGAGGTTTGTGAGGTTGTGGTGGTGGTGAAAGGTGCATGAGGAATCTTGAGGTAGGCGCGAGGGTTTTACTGAACTTGAGAGATGGAGGTAGCCAGGGTGCGTTCTCAGCCAGCAGTATCAGCAGATAGACCACATCCCGTCGGCTGGCGCTTGTGACAATATGTCCTGTGCAGTGTTGAGGCTGGCTATGAGTTACTGTAGCAAACCACTGAACACTTGCCGATGTATAATGTTGTGAGCTGCTTCATCATGGGTGGGCACTATAGGCACACGCAACCCTAGTTGGCACCATTGCCCTGACAGTTCAGAGCTGCTGGCGGCTAGGATATGTGAGATAGCAGCCCAGCCCTACAGGAAGTTGTGACCACGTACCTGGCCTGTTCCATTCTGATAGGTGCCCGGTGGACACTTAACACAATCAGGCATCGTGGCATCACGGTAACTTCCTGGCTGGCAGTCGGCACACGTGTTGTTATCTAGGACTTTTGGGCTCTTACCTGCAGACAGATAGGTGGACAATGAGACAATGTTGAACACAATCAGCTGAATCTGCTCTGAGCTGGCAGTTTCTGCCCCATCGATACGCAACCACGTGCCAACATGAAACACATGGTACTGCACCACAGGAGCTGATGAGATCAAGTCTACATGCAGGTCTAAAGCTCATGTCAAGCTGTATTACCAGCCCGAGCTCAGGCATGATGAGCATTGGCACTGCCTGTGGTGTATACATCTGTTAGGTTCCATTGCAGATTACTGTGCGAGCGACTGCAACCGTCAACGCACCTGCGCCGCATGTGCACAGAACCTCGGCTCTTAGACTCTTCCCGGCTGTGTTCTGTAGTGTGTCCAGGTTCAGGGAACACGTGTTATCACTGCATGCGCCAGTGAAATATGTCGCGACATCGGTAAAGTCGAGCGCTCCGCCGAAGTCCACAGTACCCAGTTGCGCTACGTTATCCGCCGGGCATGTTGCCTTCTGAACGCGCTTAGCGGAGTCCCCAAAAGCGTACACCAGATTGACCCTGTTGGTGGGAGATAGGGGGCTGAAGAATGCTGCCTCCACACAAGCGAATGTTAGGGTCCCGGGATAGCAACCGTTGAACTCGCAGACGGCCTTCCCGTGGCATGCCTCCAGTGCATCCCTGCACAGCAATAGAGCATGATTACGATACAACAGTGGTTGCCAGGGCAGAACAGGCATCGACACTTTGCTGAGAAGCAGCCTTCAGGGAATAAGGGAAGCGACAGCTCACTACGTGTGCCACGCGTGCGATCTGCCACCAACTCTGCCGGCCAGTATGCCCATGCCGAGTAAGCGGCTGCAGTTTGGTATCTGGTTGGGCACTACTGTGGTGTCGTAGACATGCACCTGATGGCATGCAACCAGACAGCTGCTGGCTGACAACATGATCTTGGCTGTCCAGACCGGCAGAGATGATGCCAGTGTTTTTTTGAACTTACTTGCATTTAGCTTTGGCGCCACCAGTTCCTAACAAGCTGCCAGTATATTGGAAATACACGTTGTCCCTGATAGCGTAGGCCGCCTGCCGGTTTGCAATGATCTCAGGGTTCTGCTGCACCATGTTCGCCTCAGATGTGAAGTTGCTATCACACCACTCAGTGGAAGGCGCCGGTTTTGTGCGGCTGGCCACGAGATCACACACGCACCAATGGCACAGTTCGTTGGGACACGTAGGAATCAAGTCATGCTGACACGCCACAAGCCCGTTCCAGTACTGTTTGCCCGGCGGCAAAGTTTCAATGTGCCCGCACGTTCTGCTGTAAGCGTGAACATAGTACGTGCTGGCATCTCCTAAGCACATCCAATCCCAAAAGTTGGTAAACCAGCCCCATTCGTCACCACCTGTGCTGCCATCAAAATTGGTATTGTTCTTGGTCCTGCCTGGCACTTGCGTCATGCTCTGGGCGTAAAGGCTAGCAAAGCCATAGCTCCACCAGCACAGATCAGCTTTGTGCTCGGCGTAGGGCCCTTGTTGTGTCCAGTTTGTTGCACACATGTCCCAGCTTTGATTGTCGGGGCTGATGGGGTTGACAGGTGGCGTCACACTGTCAAGGTAGATCAATCGACTGCCACCGGAGCAGTCAAGGTTCGACAGCTGTGTAGAGCTGTTGCCCTGCAGAGATGAACCAATTATTTGTACTTGTTTGTACTTTGCGCGACTGTCGTTGTGACATGGGAACATTAGGAGCCACAATTGGTGCATTAAATGCGATCCTTCGAATTTTACTTGCACGCATTTACTTGACCTTGGACTTGCCATGCAAGCACACAGCCTGCCACCTGACACAGCTGCCAGGGGTTGTGCACTGAATGTGCTCGTTGAGCAGACAGGGCCGTGTACTGGCCTGTCATGGAACAAGCTGGAAGAATGCAGTTGGACATCATCATAATGGCTGGGCTCACTTGCAACATTTGTTGTTGATAGGTATATCTGTGGAGCTGTTGGGTCATATTGCAGCCGACCAAGGCAGGCCGGCTCCAAGGTATAGCTACCGAGAGCCAAATGCCTATGGTCCACTCATCATGTGCTGCCACTCGGAAAGCCAACAAATGTGTTGCAGTCTAGTCTGGAGACAAGCCGTCAACCAAAAAGTGAGGGTGCAACGCTTGCTGTCAGCGGCTCACCGGGCCCGTGGCGACGACCGAGTACGTCCCTACACGCTTCCTTTGCCCCGTGGTCGCCCAATGAGCGCCATTGTCAATGGACTTGCGTCTGCCTTCAACGGTGATAAGCTCAGGGAGCACCTGCAAGCCAATAAAGGCAAAAGTGTGTGAACTAGATGGGTTTGACAGTTGTTGCAACAGATAGATCGCACCATGACATAGCTGGCCAAGTAGCACCGCCGGACTCGCTGACATCGATCAGGATTTGCGTGGTTGACCTTGAGACCTATGTAGCACTAGTCAAACAACAGATATATGCCCTTGCACATCCACACCACAAGCATGTGCAAACAAGCACTCACAGACCTGTACTTCCCGTACAGATATGGGGTCAAGCACACACACGACAACGCACTCACAGACTACGCCTATCCACATGCAGCACAGAGCCATCTAGAACAAAAGTGCTCGGACCTAGTTCATCTCCAGCACTGGCATTCAAGTTGGCCCCTTGAGGGGAAAGCAACACAGGCAAGCCTGCCTTCAGCTGCTGGCTTGCCCCCCCCCCCCCCCGACACACGCAACCCCCCCCCCCCACACACACACCCACACCAGTACCCACTCCATGGACTGTCTAGTTTCCTTTATGCAGAGCTACAGTCGTTTGCAACTGGATGATGCAGACGATCAACAGGTTGCTAGCTAGCTGGCCAGTCAGCAATCCACACAACCCACCTTGAAGTCGACATTCGAGTCAACGCAGTAGTATACAGCCGTGAACGCATCCTGCCAGAAGAATTGAGTGTTGCTTGGCAGTTGCAGCGTCTCCAATATCCCCTGAAGAGTTTCATCGGTCATCATCCCAGTATCCGGGGACCCTGTGCAGGAGCTAGGGTATCTGCACACATGCAGCATACACTTGGCGGGTTATGGTGCTGAAATTGTGGGTATAATACTGAGAGCCAGCCCCTGATTAGGCTGCCTCGAGTCGTGACGCATGTTCAGTTCAGAACATGACAAAGGCGGACTGGCGCTATCTCTTCAATGTATGTAATGGTATGCAGAATAGAAACAACATATGACATACAGTGAACTATGCGTGATAGGAGCACCAGCAACAGATATGTCAGGCGTACCTGTTTTTGAAGTCAACATTGCATTTTGCAACCTTGCCACTGCACGGGAGTCTCACGAATGCCGAGACGTCCTGAATGCATGCATACTGCGTGCGGGCGGCGTGCACTACTACTGGGTATGCATCGCGGTTGTCGATGTCGCAGTTGAAGCTGGCAGGTTTGCCGCCTGTCGTGGAGACATAGTGAAGTGTGACACCCGCGCAAACTGGCCTGCCGGAGCCGATGTAGGCGTCTAAAGGGTTCCAAAGCCTGATGATACATGCACCACACACGGTGACAAACACAACAGGATGTCAGAGCTTTGTACAAGAGCTTGAGCTATATTGCGGCATGGCAGCACATAGCAATGGGGCAACAGTGTCAAAACCAGTGCCATCACCACACTGGTGTGCTTTGGCTGGTGCGCATTGATGCAAATCTGCTCTGTCAACACTCATGCATAACTGCACAGGGTTCAACCTACATCAGGGCACTGGTGAGTGGTCAAATGCTTACATACATATGCACACATATACATACATGTACATACATATATGTGGGTGTGTGTGTGTGTGTGGCAAATAGCACAGATGCCTTACATTCTGGCTGCTGATGCTGCCCAGACAGAGAGCCGAAGGTATGGTCCCTCAACCTTTGGTTAGCCCGCACAGCAGTGAACCCTAGTTCACCAGCTTACCCTTCATCAACAAAAAACCTTTGGAACTTCGCCATAAACGCATCAAGCTGACCAAATATCGTCTGCAGTTTGGCTTCGGCTGTATCTGCAAACTCCTGGAGGCTGTCCAGCGGGCCTAGGGGCACAGACAACTCAGGAATGCCAATCTTATCCAGCAGGTCCTTGACCATTTGTTCTATGTCGGGGAGGTGGAAGGCTTCCAGGACGGAGTTGACTGCCTCCTCAATGAGGTCATCAAGGTTGCAGATAAACAACCACGACGGGCACCTGTAGTTGGGGCAATACATGCAAGAGCCATGCAAGAGCCAGCTGTAGCTACCTATGAAAGGCAGGCAACAAGGGTACCCAACGTGGGTGACTTAGATGCGTGTGGTCTAACATGATACCAGCATTTTGAACCTCAGTGCATGAAGGGTGGCGATAGGGCCACCAACACCCCGGATGCGGGCTAAGGGCCCGAGCGGACAGCACTACGGGATAAGTCATACAGTGTTGCAGTGGTCTGGTCGACTGAATACTAACAGGATTGCCTACATCCAACAACAAAACATTACACACCACAGGGCTCGGCTAGCAATTAGATGCCAGCCTGTCTATGCACCACAAGAAACCATGGCTGTTGAGCGCTTTTCTATCCAATCTTGTCCAACAGGGTGTGGGCATACCTGATGAATGAAAAGATGTCTGCTATGCCGCTGAAGACGCCGCCAATGTCAAACAAGGGCTTGAAGACTTTTTTAGCAGTCTTGAAGACACTCTCGACTTCTTTCACAACATCAGCCACATCTTCAATTGGGATGATATCCAGGACCTGGCGGGCATGGGAAGCAAACATCAGTGCTAACATCTCGTACGCACTGCTGATGAAATAGCATCCCATGTGCATCGCCCAGCAGTCACCCTCTCATGTGCGGCAACGAACAGGTCCTGCCATGATTGACATACAAAGCACCTTGATATGCATATGCAACCAACAACTACACTGATTCTCTGGAACCCAGTGCACAAGTAAGCAACAACAATATCAATGTCGACACTGCTAGGAGCGTACGTGCTGACCTCTGGCCAAGCTAGGGCAGGCACTCACCTTCTTGAATTGGTCAGCAAAAGCATTGAACGTTTTGTATGCTTCCACCAGTGTTTTGATAGCTGCATCAATCTGTTTTGTTCTGTCAAATGCAGCCTGGGGTGAGTAGGGGGCTGTTTGTAGCAGGTGCCGCATATGTGGTGACCCATGAGATCCGTTCTGAGGGCGAGAGTCATCTAGCAAGGTGACAATGTGGTCCATCGCTGCAAGAACTCGCCGCAGTTGTCCTTCAAAGTCTTCTTCAGCAGTTGATGTGTTGAACAGTGGCACCTTTGTGGCTTCCAGTGGGGTTTCTGTGGACAGCAGATGCCTTCGCAACCTGTTAGCATTGCAGCAGAGCAAAAATCCCTGAGCTAGAGAATGGAGGAGCCTGCCAGAGCTCTTTGTGTCAATCATAAGATGATTCTGCACTCGCAACTGTGCTAGCTGCACAAACCTTGGTGGCCATGTCACCCTAAATCAAAACCACAGAAACTTTCTGCTTGCGTATGACTGCAGGCGCCCCGACTGCATACGCTACATGAAGGCCTATCCTGCTGTAGCACCTTCTGTAGTTAAATCTGCTGACTCATAACCAGTCACGCTGTCCTGAGGCGCATTCATTGGGAGCTATGTGGGCCGCACTGCTGTTCTGGCTGTTCATAGTCTGCTCCGACGACGTTGGCTATGCACGTGGCTGCAAAAAATGTTATCTTGATATGCAAGGTGGAGCCTCTACCAAGCAACCAAGCTTAACTTACTTGGGGCCAGGATTCACGATCGTGGCACTCCGTTTATCGACAATAGCGGGGTGATTTCTCTCTGCGGCTGCAATCAAATCATTCGCATCGTGGCATCCCTTCCGGTTGATCTCTGGGAATA
>NSMO01000352.1:0-20043 GCA_002588565.1 Coelastrella sp. UTEX B 3026
AGCACAGCACCTCAGTCAATTGCGGAAGCAGTCATTCACAACCAACAGGAGAGGCAGCTGCGGTTGGCAGCAGTCGCTGCGACGCAGAGCAGTTGTTGTTCAAGTTGAACAAGCAAGGCGATAGCAGATGCAAGGCCTTAAGCAGATGCAAGCTTGCCAGGCTGATGCGCCTTCATGTAAAAGTAACGGAGCCAATGCTACAAGATAGATGCGCTGGCAAAGCTGCAGTACCATGCAGCTTCATGTGATCAACTTAGATTGAAAATTTTGATGTGTTCGGATGTAACCGTTGGTGGTGAGTTTGGTGGCCACCAAGCCATGGCTTGGAGAGTGTCCTACGAACCAAAGCGCCCCTGGCACACTCTGACCGTGTTGCAGCTGTCTTTGTGTCGTTTGTGTGCGACTGAATACCATCTGGAAGTATAGAGGTGGGTTGGTCAGCAGACTCCAGGAGCAGATCACAGGAACGCTCATCTCATTGCTGCTCAGAGGCTCAGTGGTCGTTGCGCCGACCAGCCGGCCGGCCGGCCGCGGTTTAGGGTTCTCAACCTCAAAGTCAGAGATCCGCCAGTGCGTTAAGCTTGTTTGCTTGCTTGCAAATGCCTCTAGATAACGCTTTGCTACTGTTAATATTCTACCGATGTTTCCAGACGGCCGCAGCGTTATTGCCGAACCCTCGAGTGCAAGCGTCCGGCCTGCTCGCACGTTCAACGTTGAACGTACACGTCCAACGGTTGGACTTACGTCACTGGCTCTGTAAAGTTTACATCATGCACATACAGATATGTGTATTTCTACGATGTTTTAGTAGTGTATTGGATCTGTCAGGTAACTAGGCAAACTTCCTGACACTCCTGCTGCTTCCCTACTCCCTGCGTGTTATACCCAGGCAGAGCATGTGTTGCTCCTGTGATATGTGGGCAGCAGCACCACAAGTCGCAACAGTAACCTGCTGCTGAGCTGCTGAGCTGGATAGGAGGCAGCGTGGGGAGCTTCAACTGATGGTTGAAGATGCACTATGTTGTTTACATCAGGACTTGGGGTTCAGCAATATTGCCTCAGTACTGACAGCAGCAGCATAAGGTGCCTTATCCCAGGATTGATCCAGCAGATGACGGTCAAGGGCGTGATGGTCAAGGGCGTGACGGTCAAGGGCGTGATGCATTATCTGCTGGATCATTTCTGGGACTCAGTATTCTGGTCACACTCCAGGTCCAGCTGGCCAGCAAGGCTTGCGCAAGCTTTGCTGCATGCAGCAAAATTGCAGTGGCTGGAACATAAAGCCAGTCCCACTTCACAACATGAGTCAGCCTGCAGATGCACCGCCCTCTGTGTTACAATGGTGTATGCCATACACCACAGCAATTCAGCACAGCCGCGACGGTCAAACTGCACATAACTACATTGGCTCATTCTCTTGTACAAAACTGCAGTAAAAATTTCATACAACTTTGGGAACATTTGAAAACAAGCATAAAGCAAAGGCAGAAGTATGCACACACTGCAGGGGCACAGTATGAGTGCAGCACCAGCAGCAGCGAGACTGTCGGATGGGAACTACAAGGCTACACTCAGGTGCACCGCTGTCCAAGTACACGTTTCTATGGGTGGAAGAACCAGCAGCAACTGGGCAGGCACCTCTTCTTAGCATATAACTGGGTGCCAAATCAACAGAAGTAAGCAACTGGGCAGGCAACTCTTCTTAGCAGATAACTGGGTGCCGAGTCAACAGAAGTAAGCAACTGGGCAGGCAACTCTTCTTAGCAGATAACTGGGTGCAGAGTCAACAGAAGTAAAACTTCATAACAATTTGTGAACATGCAAGCAGCAGTCAAAGGCAAAAGTGTGCGAACAATTATCAGCGTTCTGCTTGGCCCAGCAGCAGCATGCAAGTTGGCATCAGGTAGCAGTATACAGCTCCTGCCTGATGGGTTCTAGTTCTAAGAAGCTTCCTTGACCTAGAACCCATCAGACAGGAGCTGTATACTGCTGCTGCCAGGAGCAGCATCAGTAGAATGCAGTTGTGTCGTGCAACTGTCAGCAACGTCACGTTGCAGTGTCTTGCTCCCTGCGCACATGTGTACAGTGACTGGGCCCAGCTGCCCACCATCCCGCTGCACTCTAACACTGCCACTGGGGCAGTATCAGAGTACAGCGGGATGATGTGCAGCTGAGCCCGGTTGCGCAGGGAGCCAGTATACAGGTGACCAGTCGAGGAAGTGAGATCCTTTATAAGCTTAGTTGAGCATCAGTCCGTTTGCGGTGTTTCTAAGCGACCCAACTACACACTTGTCCAACAGAACACCAATGAACTGAGCTGCATATGGATGGCTGGAAGGATGCAGACAAGGGCAACATGCCCGGACCCGTGCCTATGTTGTCACACCCTGCCTAACTTCCTCTCTCCCCACTCTATAGTCTTACTACTTCTCTGGCACCTTCAGCGCATATTACTCCCCAACACTGCATCTCTGCCCCACCGCTAGTAGCGGAGGCAGAGATATACCGTACACATCACTAGTACATCACTCAGTTGTGATGTGTATGGTACATCACTCAAGTGTGATGTACTGTACACATCACAATTGGGTATAGTGATGTGTACGGTACATCACTATACTCAATTCACCATCTGCTGTTGATAACTCTGAACACCATCAAGTTCATGTTGCACCCCACTGCCGTATTTACTCTCAACTCCATGCCAGCCTGCTTGAATATGACTTCCCATTCACTGAGAGTTCTCCAGGCACCTCCAGGGCACTGTGCGAGAATCTCAATGCTGAATAAACCTGCAGGCAGTTCAAGCAACACAAGATAATTGTGCGAATTTCAAGCCAGGGAGGTAAAATAATGGCCGGATGTGCATTGCCTATGATTGCACAGCTGCGGTTGTCATGAAGGTGTTGTGGCTCCTGTCTACTGTGGCACATGCAAGGTGCCAGTACGTGACTGCAGCGCCGTACTCTGTTAGTTGACTGGGGAGATGCTGGTTAAGATCCTGACCAATGCACCAGTGGATTTGCAATTACAAGGCATGACGCTATCTTGCAGTGTGTCATATGTATGCTACATCCTCTCTGTTGTGGTCATACAGCCCTACATGGTGGTAGGGTTTCATGTTGCTTCTGTCAACTCACTTGCTGGTCAGTATGAGCATGCTGCTAACACTTGTGTTAACCTACATTAGGGATGTGTACGGTTGGCCCCTCCCACTGCCAGAAGAGTTTAGAGTCGTAGTTAGATCGTACCTGGTGCCACCCCATCTTCGCATGTGTTATGGCTCCTGTCACCAGCCTCAGGTACCAGGGTTTGCAGCAGCAGTATAGATCCTCCGGGTGCCAGTGCTTGTTTGCAGTGCTGAACAATCAGAACTGCGTCTTCATCTGAGAAAGCTGATAAAAAGTGCTTCATCATCAGAGTGTCAACCTGCATGAGTAGACATGCAAGATAACTCAGCGATGCTTTCATTGCCAGCTGTCTTTGTTACAAGCTGAATTTGTTGCCAGCTGCTGCTGTGTTATCTGCTGCCTTTCAGGCCAGCTGCCTTTCTTGCCAGAATGATACACCTGCCATTGGCTTTGTGCAACTGTGTTCGACCAGTCTCATGGACAAATCAGTCCATGACAGCCTCCTGACTACTGAACACATCAGATGGCTCTCCATTCACTGCACTCTACTGTCACATATCTACAGCTGATCAGATTATCTAAAATACTGCTTGTGCTGGCAGCACCTGATACCAGGCAAACATGCTTTGAGTTTGTTAATATGGTGATTGATGACATCTTTGCATCCCTTTATTCCCGCCTTTTAAGATTGAAAGCGAGGCCGATGGTCATAGAGCTATGGCTGGTCGGTGATTTATATGTGTTTTACCTTTGCGTCCTTGATGACTTGTGGGAAAGGTTCCCGCACATCTCCGGCTGCAAAGGTAAGCCTGTTTGATGCATTTGAGACGCCTTTGCCCTCAAACATACCAGGGATGTCAATGCTGCAGTCAACAAACACCAAAGCAGCAGCGCAGTGTTAGGCGGTGATAAGTGCTTGCAAAAAGAGTGTGATGCCTGAAACCATGCCTCAAAAGAACTCGTGTACACTCGTGTTTCTTCAGCAAGGAAACATAGCAAAGGCAAAGCCGACAAACTGCCTTCCGGGTGATCAGTTCTATCAACATTACGGGAATTGCTGATGCTGCGGATAACAAACACGCAAGGGCAGCATGTTTGATTGTTTTGGTGACCAGTGTAATTGTACTACTACTGTAACACCCTTGGCCATCTGTGACATGTCAGAAGTGTTATTGAAGCATACGGATTTCGACGGGGCTGAAGGCCGTATGGCAATAAGTGACTGGTAGCAGAATGACTTACTAATACAAGACTCAACACTGAATGAATGAATGAATGAGCTCCGCATAGCGCTTTCAAGGGAGCACTAGCGTAAGTTAAGGGAGGGTAATGTGTGTGTCGCGGCGACATCACATCCCCTACCGTCCGCTCTCGTCCCCTCGGCATTGAAAACACAGAGGCAAACGAACTGTTGCAGCTGACCTGTCAATGACTGGCTGCCTGTCCAGGATGAGTCCCTTGCAGGGGTCCCCAGACCAGCTCATTACAGATGATAACAGCTCGCCTCGCCCACCGCCAACATCTAGAATCACACGAGCATTCTTCCAATCATACGCATCCTGCAAGCAGTGCATTACCAGTCTGAGGGTAACACGGTTTAAGGGAGATACCGTAGCTGTTACCTAAGACTGTCTTCGCCTGCATCTGGTCCTTTTCGTAGCAATCATTCCAGTATTGTACCTGTGCTCTTCTGTGCTGTTTTTGCTTGATTTTTGCTTATACAACACGTTTCATTATATCAAGATGCACTCAGAGATGCCTATTCCAGTGTAATCAAAGGTGCGGCTCAGTCAACAAGTGTCAAGCAGCCATACACACTCTTTGCAGGTGAAGAGGGAATTGCACAGGTTACTGATGGGTACCAGCATTGGCAACCTCCAATTCATCGGTCCAGTGGCAAAACAACTGCAGCACCAACAATACCACCTCTTATAGCTGCGTGCCGCACTTGCTGCAGGCAGCCATATAGTATATCTCATCCAGAAAGCCGAGTTTGTTACATGTGGCAGCCAGTGGGATTCAGTCTGTGGACTCCGGCAAGCCACCCACAACATCAAGCAACCTTTTCCCCGGCCCACTTTATGCCAGATGGCAACTAGCATGCATAGCTGCAGTATATATATAGCACACACACAGTATGATGAACCAGCTTAATCTCGTCAACTACAGCAGTTACTTATATCTACTTCACATTATTTCATAAGTCTCCTACCTTGAGGCTTGTGTGTCCCCCCATCAAGCTGTGTTTTGTGAAGTAGCTCATGGCTTTGCAAAACTCATCATGGAAGGCAGTCTGCTCTGGAAGCTCCCCAAACTACAGCAGCAACAGCAGCAGCAGTGAAGACAGCCGCTGCTGTGACTGTGTCTATAGAATGCAAGCTCTGTGCATTGATGCATTGAGACGGGTCGGCCAATGCAGTCAGCCCATTCAAAGCAGCCAGGCACACCCAATAGCTCATTATATGCATACATGCTGTTGTATCCGCCTCTGGAACGGGGCGCGGGGCCAATGGCCATAGTGCTATGGCTGGTGGGTAGCCTATTTATACATGCATACATGCAGAGCCTGTGGGTGATCCCGTGCTGCTCAGTAGTTGTTTGGGTTGCAGTAGCTGCCCCATCAAATGCAATAATCACGCCGATGCAGCCATGGACACACTCATGACTACCACAAAGCATATGTCGGGTGGTGGCCCCTTGCACGTTGCATGCAGCAGGCTACTTGGCTTTCTATATTGCATGAGCTAAACTTCACAAAAAGGTGCACTACATTAATCAACACCACAACCACCACGCAGTGTTCTCACCTGGTAGACGTCCATTCCATGTGCCAACACAAAAGCAGTCTTCCCTTGTTGGACAGCCTACAGCCGCAGCAGCAGCAGCAGCATTGACGGCAGGTGTTACAGTAGATCAGCTTCGCAAAGGCTGAGGGGATGCAGTTCAAACAACCTTTAGGGTTCAGGGGTTTAGCGTGTAGGGAACGCTAAACCCTAAACCTAAGGTGTACAACTGTACAATGTGTAGATGGAGTTGGTAATAACACTGCAGCATGTATCCCACCTCAGTGAGCACTTTCCAAGCCTCCCACTTTGGCTTATTGATCTGATGCGACACAAAGTGCCCTAAACTCGGGCTGGGCCCTGCATTTGATTGTAAGTGCACAAACAAAGCACAGCACGACACGGTTTAACACTGCTTTTTAAGCCACAAACGGGATCAATGATTGAGAAACCAACATTGTCACACATTGGGCCAAACATTGTCACACGGACACACCTCAGGCAGTACTTTCCAGGCATCCCACTTTGGTTTGTTTATCAGGTGTGCGGCCATGTGGCCCAGTCCCGGTGTGTCACCTTGCACCAATTCATACGTAGCAACGTTGGGCGTGAAGAGTTTGCCAGGATGTTCGTCCAGCATCTCATATTGGGCCAGTACTCGGAGGACTTTGTATAGATGAGAGCGGGCTGTTTGGCCTTTGCAGTTGCATGCGTCAGCGATCTGTGAAACCAGACAGCAGCAGCAGCAGCAGCAGCAGTGAGGTGCTAGCAGAACAGTAATGTAGCTAGTGTTGCTACATAGTGCTGTAACCCTTGCTGGCATGTTCGTCCAGCATTTGGTTATGTGCTACAATATTCAACATAAACAACATAACGTCATAGACATTGAGAGCGGGCTGTTTGGCCTTGCCTTATGCATCAGCGAGCTACAGAAGCACACAGCAGCAGCAGCAACAACACCAGGCTGTGCTCATGTAAGGCCAGTGAGCATGATGTCCTGACTGGCCTTGAATGTGCCGCAACACAGACCAGAAAGCACCCCTCATCATGTTGTTGGCATACCATGATGTTATGCCAACAGCGATATGGGTTTCAAGAACTCGTGATCTACAAATGCCGGTAGCCGTACTTTGGTAGACTGAGCGACCGGAAACCAACTTGTATGATCCAGACTGCATTATGCCCATATTCCATAATCGAGGACGCTTCATGAAACAGTAAACAATATCAAAGTATAGCAGGCTGCTACAGCATAGGCAATCAGTGCAGTTGGGTCACTGCCACATTGTTGCAGAAGCACAATATCTGCCCTGATAATAAGGAAATCAGACTTGCCTGATCAACAGTCATGCCTGCTGTGCTGCTGCTGCTGCTGCTGCCATTCTCCATCTTCCCTGCTGGTGCTGCTGCCACACCCCTGCTGCTGCCATCAACTGCTGCTGCTGCTGTCTCACTCTTATCTGCCCCTGGATCAGTCACATTCTCATTGGTCACACTTTCTGAGCTAGCTTCTGCTGTGATCTGGTGTGATGGAACCTTGGACTCTGCTGCTGATGCTGCTGCAGCAGCAGTGTGTGCGTGATCTACGAGGATATCTGCAATGCGCAGCTGCAGCATCACCCCCAGAGATGCTGACAGCCAATGGCCTTGTACTGCATTGAACACCTTGGCTGCAATGCACAGCAGCAGCAGCAGCAGTGGATGGTTAACACTAAATCGGACAGCCAACAGTGCGGGGCAGCAGCCGCTGATCTGGTCTGGGCGCCGAAGTGCATTGAACACCTTGGCTGCAATGGACAGCAGCAGCAGCAGCAGCAGCAGTGGATGGCAACAAATACATTGGACCTTCACCTGCGTGAGGCAGCAGCCCCTGATCTAATCCGAGCGCCGAAGAGAGTGCATGGGATGAGTATACCGGCTACGTGCAGGACATCCAACACGGCAATCAGCTCATACACACTGCGAGTGCCCAGCCGAAGCAAGACACAACAGGCAAGCTGCGCAGCGACCCAACAACCAAGCACTATTCACATGTCCTGCTTCAACTTGAAGACAGATTCTGCAGTTTAGGTCTATGCGCTGGACTGGTTGTTGTCAAACCACATACATGCTGACAGGTACACATTCATGTAATCCTCAAATGTGAGACTTTTGAGGATTATATGAATGTGTACCTGTCTGCAGATGTGTGTGTTGTGGCAACCACCAGACCAGCACATAGTTGGCAGTTTCTATGAGTCCGCTCCAGTGATAGCTGAAAGCCAAAACCTCTGTCCGATACAATTGCACTTGCAGTGATTTCGCAAGAAACAACAGCTGCTGAATCGGTTGTTATGATGCAAAACACAGCACCCTTGCAGTGGTTACGAATGTATCACACAGACGGTCTCCTCAAGGGTTCACACCCTAGTTTACAGTAAAACACCCGTAAGGAGCCAGCTAGTGGCTCGTGGGGAATTGCACAGGCTTCACAGAAACGGTCCCTACCTGTGGCCTTCATTTGAGCAGCATCTGAAGCAGCAGCAGCAGCAGGTGTTGCAGCTTTGTGACCTGGCAGGTATGATGCAGCTGTCTTCGCAGCACCTGTGGCACAGCAAAGGCAGCGGCAAAGCTTCCTGTAAGTAGGATCGGAGGTGCCAATCAGCGCTGGCAACAGTGGCCTGTCAAGCAGACTTGGCTGACGGTTGCTTGTGAACAGCGGTAGGATCAGAGGATTCATTTAGGGATAAGTGATCAGTAACGGAGCCGCGAGATGAGCCGCAGAAGTCTGGTGTCACCTGTTACTGCATCTTTTGCTGTTTTGGCGATGCTGCTGGCATGCAGCGCCTTGTCCAGACCCGACAGATGCATCGTGGGTGGTGCCATTGATTATCCCCCTAAGTTCTAAGGAATAATTCGCTCGTGATTACCAAAGCGATATGCGGTATGCGCCGGGAACAGCTGCACGTGCTGCTGTACTGCAAGGGCGCGAATGCGGGATGGCAGCAGACGCGTGCGGGACCTCGGCTGGGCCAACAGCAGACCTGTAAAACGTATGGATATTGCGCGGGAGCGTTGGTGTGCGGTTGTAACCGAGGCAGGTCACTTATCGGGCTCACTACGCGTCATAGCTGTCGTGGCCTTGTGGTTACCAGCTGATTTTGTGGCCGGAACAGCCCTGCGTATCCAAGGTTCGGCCAAAACATTCCCGTAACAGATACGGTAGGATTGTGTGCCTCGGAAGCATGGCAACCCTCTGTGCATTGCACGGCAGCTTGCATCACTGGCAAGCAAGGCTGTGCGCGTTCACGGGAACCGTTTGCTCGATCTCACGAGCACGTGGTACACCTAGACAACACATTCGAACCACACTGCATACAATAACAGCGCCTGAAGGCTGAAGCCACTCTCAGCAATCCCTAGCGCGCACGATGTGTCCTACACTAGCACCCGAGTCCGCAAATGCAGTAGACATTCACGCGACGGGTCAGCCAGACACTCCCATCGAGGTTGTCACGGACTTACTGCAGAAGGCTCTGAAGCAGGACAGCTTGGAAGGCCAGAAGCAGCTCGTACAGCAGGCCCTTGATGTAGTTGGCGGTTTGGATGCTTACTTGGAGAAAGCAACCAGCCCTCCACCAAAGGTCTGTGCGGTCTATATATCACCCTTGTGGCTTATGTGTGGTTCTGCAGTTTTTGCTAGATCCTGGATGTAAATGCGCTGTGCACCGCGCTCGTTTCTGCTGTCCAAAGTTGCGCAAGTTGAACAGCAGTACACTAGGCACAGAACTGTACTGCTTGCCTTTTTCAGGTAAAGTTTTTTCAGGTAAAGTACTGAACGAAGGCCTTGGATGCCACATCAGAAAGTGCTGTAGCAATCCACTGACAAAGCTAGGGCCTTACTAACGCAGAAAGGAGGAATAAATCTGTGCAATGTACTGAAGTGCGCAGTTTCGGCTATGCGCATATATCTCTTCGTTTCACAAGATCAGCTGTCTGTGCTGTAAAAGTAACTGTGCCAATGCAGCAAGACAGATGGGCTGGCAAAGCTGCTGTCTGTGCCGTCTGATGCGTGGTTGGCAAGACAACTGTGTGTTATCGCGCTGCCATCACAACCCTACTTGCAGCACCAGCAACACCGCAACGTGATTCTGCTTGCGTTGTGTTATCACAACAAAATCACAAGATCGACGATGTGACATGACTTATGCTGTAGGTGTTTAGTATTGTGTTTGTGTGCTGCACTCAAGTTGTGTGTACATGTGTATCTGCCTTATCAGGGAAATTGGGGAGGGAGGGGATAGAGGGAGGGGATAGAGGGAGGGGATAGAGGGAAACAGTGTTGTGTATGTGCAGTTAACAATGCAGCTGGCAGGAGGGCGGTGTGGTGCTGCTGTGCACCCTGAGCTATATGCGCCACCAGCAGCACCATAAGTTCTTCGGCTATGTGTTACTCAATAGCAGTTGAAACTACATGCTTACTATAAACAGCTGAAGCTACGCTCTATAAACTTGTTACGGGCAGCGGCTACTAGCGGTAGTGCGCCAGCACCGGTGTCTTTGATAAGGGGTTACTACTAGCTTATAACAGTATGCTGTGTTGGATCCCCACGACTCGGAGATGTGTCTTCAATACTCATGCATGGCTTGCATGTCCAGAGGTATCATCGGGTGTGACTAGCAATCGTTTAATCGGCCCACATCACCAGTAAAACTCTGTACTTACTAAGGCCCCATTCGCAGACCCCAGATTCTGTAGCACCATCTACCACTCGAAGACCAAGAGGTATTGGGAATGTTTGTGCCAGAATGTCAACTGCTGCTGCTGCTGCTGCCACAGATAGTCCGTGATCTACTACAAGCCTCCTTCGATTATTATTGGACCTCTGTTCTCAAGCAGGCCAACAATCTTGTTTTAATGCAAAGCTCCAAGAGCTGTGCCACTCATCTCCTGCTGTTGCTGCTGCTGCTGCTGCTGCTGCTGCTGCTGCTGCTGCTGCTAACACAGATAGTGGCAGTGTGACCTTGCACAAGCCTCTCTCGAGCATGTTTGGACTTCAGTACACAAACAGGACATGACATTTTATATCAACGCAGACCCCAAAGAGCAGTAAGCATGCTTGTGCCACAACCTCAACTCCTGCTGCCACTGCTGCTGGCATACAGGTGGTTCATGATCTGGGTGTCTCTGATGTGTTTGCACATTTATAGCATTGGCAAGGGATTGTGCTGGACGACTCCGAGTCGGAGTCCGTGATGGGCTTGTGTTTGGGCTTGTGTTGAACGTTGATTGCCCCCCGGCTGCACATACTTGAGAACGAGCTGCAGTCTCCCTAGCATGAACGTCCAGGTTCATGATTGGACATTAGTACACAAATAGGGCAGAACAAGTTACTCTGATACAGAGCCCACAGATCAGTGAGCATGCTTGTGCCAGAACTACAACTCCTGCTGCTGCTGCTGCTGCTGCTGCTGCCGCTGCTGCCACAGGTGGTCCATGATCTGGTACAAGCCTCCCTCGATCATGATTGGACCTCAGTACACAAACAGGGCACAAAAAGTTACTCTGATGCAGAGCCCACAGATCAGTGAGCATGCTTGTGCCAGAACTACAACTCCTGCTGCTGCTGCCACCGCCGCTGCTGCTGCTGCCGCTGCTGCCACAGGTGGTCCATGACCTGGTACAAGCCTCCCTTGATCATGATTGGACCTCAGTACACAAACAGGGCAAGACAATCTTCCTTCAGAAGAAAGAATGCTGTGCTGGCAGTCTGGAAGGACGCTTCCTAAAAATGCTGGTGGCAATAACAGGTGAGCAAGATCTTGTTTGGATGAGATCATGTTTGGATGAGATTGGGTTGAGAAGTGAGTGAGTGAGTGAGTGAGTGAGTGAGTGAGTGAGTGAGTGAGTGAGCGAGTGAGTGAGCGAGCGAGCGAGCGAGCGAATGAGTGAGTGAGTGAGTGAGTGAGTGAATGAGCGAGTGAGTGAGTGAATGAATGAATGAGCTCCGCATAGCGCTTTCAAGAGAGCGCTAGCGAAAGTTGAGGGAGGGTAATCTGTGTGTCGGGGCGACTTCACATTCCCTACCGTTGAGATTTGATCTGCCACCTGGCTGTTTTACCACTGGGATCTGTGTGTGCAAGTACTGCTGCTGTTGCTGGTCCCTCTGTGCAGTGTGGTCTAGTGCTAGGCATGTGCTGGAAAGTTTGTTTTGCACTGAGTGATACACCCACTGCAGAGGACACCTTCTGTGACGTGCTTATCAACCCTGACTCAACCTCTGATCAGATACCTCTACTATCCACCTGTATGATATGAGGTATGTTTAGCCTGATTTCTCTTTGCGTTGGCATGTGAAGGGACTGCTGTCATCATGTATGGTATGGGTGCTAGACAATGAGACTTGCTGCCTGTGATTGCTTCATGCGTCGCTCTCAGAGTGACTCAACCTCTGACTAGAAACCTCTACTATCTGATGGCATACACGTGTGTGAAGTAGTACCATTGCCCGCTGGGAGGAACTGTGCCTGGGGAAACAGCCACCCTTTCAAACTTTTCAGTTTAAACTTTAAAATGAGGCTCATTGAGACCACAATCGACACCACCAAACCATCTCAGGGTCAGTCACTGCTGTTGCCTGATGGTGAGCATGTGTTGTTGGAAGGTGGTGACCCTGCCCGCTGGGAGGAAGATTGCCACGGGGAGCAAGCCAGCCACCCTTGGGGGCATGCTGCTCAGTGATTGAACATGCCAACATTGAGCACCTGCATGGCACCTGTTGAAGGGCAGCAGCAGCAGCAAGGTTTTGTGATCAGTGCATTACAGCACATGGCAATCCTTGATCATTGCTACTGGCTTGTGGCAACAAACATGACAACATTTTAACACTTGCATGCATGAAAAGTGACCGCTTGCAGCAACAGGTTGTTGGATATCTTGCTTTGCTAAGCCAAAATGGCCATTCACACACTGTTTACAAGTAGTACCATACCGAGTCAGACCATATGTCAAGCCATAAGGGGCCGCTACCATTGTCAAGCCAGCCGTGTCCTGCTTAGTTGCACCATCTTTGGAAGACCTTCAGTTGGTTTTTGACCTTTGCTGCTGCTGCTGCTGTTGCCGCCCTTCAACAGGTGCCAAGCAAGTCCTTGAGGTCGGCATGTTCACGGGCACCACCAGTCTAGCAATGGCTGAAGCACTGCCACAAGACGGACAACTAATACCCCTTGATATTGAACCCTATATGGCCGAGTTTGCAGCACCATTTTTTGAGCGGGCTGGTTTTGCAGATCGAATCAAACCAATGATTGGACCTGCTGATGAGTCAATGATTAAACTTGGACAGCAAGGCAGAAGGTATGTTAATAATTCTTTTGACTCAGCTTATGTTTTTTGAGAGATGGAGTAGGTACAGTGGATACCTCACCATCTAGAATGGTACTCTCCACACCCGAACGGAAACTGATTGAAAACAACAGAAGCATAAGACCACGATTATGAGGTTATCCTCTCTGCTTTGGCTAATCTTTTATGATTCGCCACAGTGTTGGAGCGTTCTGACACATCAGTAAAAGTATCTATGTCACCAGGGGCCACCAGGGGAGAAGGATTGTGTCTGTGTCTTTCTGCACATAGTGGCTGAAGGCGCCTAGCATCAATTTCGTCGTGAACTGGCAGTTGTGTTAGTATTCTCACAGTATCAGCCCATATGTACTCTGCAGGGTAAGTTGATGCTTGTCGCAATTGACAGTTGCTGCATTTGCTGCTGCTGGTGGCTGAGATTCTTTTGAATGCAATCAACGTGACCATGCACTAGCCACAAGCATCTTCACAGCAACAGTTGCGAATGCAAGTTCACTGTCTTTTCCAACTGCTGTATCACAACACATCTGCGTGTTGCTGCTGCTGTTGCAGTTCTGAAAAAGTATTCCTGGATCTGAACCCACATGAGTATGCAAACAGCTTTAAGATAATCATAGATGGTGGTTTGCCCCTCCAGTGCTAAGTCACTGTCTTGTTGACACATGTCTGCCGTGATGTCGCTGCTGTTGCAGTTTTGATCTTATCTTCCTGGACGCAAACAAGGACGGGTACGCTAAATATTACGAAATCATCATGAAGCAACATCTGCTGGCTCCTGGAGGTCTGTTGGTGGTGGACAACTCTCTTATGAAGGTTGGTTATTCCCTTTAGCATGCTCACGTTGATCACAAGGATGATTGCTACCAGTCAGGCCGCCCTAGTAGTCAATACGGTTATCGGCCCCAATTCACAGGCGCATTATAGGCGGACTTAAAGTTGCAACAACGCTTATGTTCACATTGCTCATGTTGTGTCACATATGCCCCATACCGCTGCGATATACGTCCGCTCTAATCATATGTGCTCAGAGGTGCATTGCTGCTGCTGCTGTCATGATATAAAGGTGGTGCCGATGGTCCTGGCCGTATCCAGTGCCTTGCTGCTGTTGCTGCTGCCACGTAGTTGGCTTGGCATCTGTGCGCAGGCCAGGTTTGACGCTGACTGACTGATTCTGCTGCTGCTGCCATGAATGCAGGGTTGTGTCTATGCCCCCGGCAATGTGCAAGATTCATCAGCTGATGCAGTATGCGGCAACTGTGAGCTAAGTTCTAGCCATGGCCATGCCCAGTGTCCCAGCACTCATCTGCTAGTGCTGCTGCTGTCGTTGTAAATGCAGGGTCGTGTCTACGCCCCCGGCAATGTGCAAGATTCATCAGCTGATGCAGTATGCGGCAACTGTGAGCCAAATTCTAGCCATGGCCATGCCCAGTGTCCCAGCACTCATCTGCTATTGCTGCTGCTGTCGTTGTAAATGCAGGGTCGTGTCTACGCCCCCGGCAATGTGCAAGATTCATCGGCTGATGCAGTACGGTCATTCAATGAGATGATTATCAATGACCCTCGGGTTGAGGTTGTGGTGGTGCCTTTCAGAGACGGAGTCAGCCTTGTTAGGAGAAGGTACGTGTCTCTGTATTCTGGGGTGATGTGGACAAGTTCGTCTTGCTGTTGCTCTATGTTTTGTGGTCTTTGTTATTGTGAACAGATTATGAGGAGTACCAACATAAACTGCATGACTATCTATTGATCAGCCAGCCAGATCAGCCAGCCAGCACGTGCATGTAAATGGCATTGTGGTAACACAGCACAATGTCCAGTGCCTGCCAGTTCGCTGTCACTGTTGCGGCTGAGATTGTTGCTGCCAGTGCTGCCACTGAGGACAACAGCAACTGCAGCAGCATCCATTATTGTCTGGTTTCATGCTCACGCTACAAAGCCTACAAACTAGCATGAACATCTCTTGCCCAACGACTTGGACATGTGGTGCAGTACTCATTGAATGAACATGACTGGTGTGCTAATGTTACTGGTGCTGCAAGGCACTTTAGTGGCTTTGCCTCTGTGGTGTTTTCTTGCTGAAGGACGTTCAACATGGTAATGACATGAATAATGTATTGTACGACTGTTGCTGTTGCTTTTTGCAGGCCAGCTGCTGAGATCGCTGCTGCCACTGCTGCCACGAGCAATGGTCACCGAGGAGCAGAAGCACCAGCAGCAGCAGCTACTGCTGCAGATGATGTGTTAACAGGGTACAAGGGCAACACAGTACTGCAGCGGTTCAAGTTGACTGGCAAAACAGCACTAGTAACAGGTCAGAAAAGGGTGGCGTTTGGGTGCGAGATTGCGGTTTGTGGCCTATTGGCGCCCTGGAATCGTGTGCTGTCATGTGGGTGAAGCATTGGCAGCGCTTTAGTCTCTAGTGATTCTTCTGTAATGTGGGCTTCCACTGGTGACACAAGCCAGTGCTGCAGTGTTGTCATTGACATGGACCTTGACAAAAGAAACCATCAATGTCCAATGCTTTGCTTCTTGTGCTGCTGCTGATGTTGCCAGGTGCTGGTCAAGGCATAGGTCGTGCATGGGCCCATGCACTAGCAGAAGCTGGTGCTGCAGTTGCTGTCATCGACATGGACTTGGGCAAAGCGCAGCAAGTTGTACACGAGCTGGGTTGCAAAGGTGCCAGGGCGATAGCAATTCAGGCTGACGTCAGCAAAAAAGCAGACTGTGAAAGGTGGGTTGTCAACACAAAGTATTGTTTGACACCTTGTGGTCAGCTGAGCCATCATTTTACATGGTCATGGTCATGCTAGGGCTGGTTGAGCTGCATTAGGTGCTTCAAAATGCTGTTACTGACATAGTTCCAGACAACAGAGGATGCTCAGCAAGCAGCCCTATCATCCAGCTGGGCGGCCACGTCATATGCAGGAACTCATCGGCAAGGGACCCAGGGCAGGATTTGTCCAGACGCACCACCAATCATCGGGTGGCTAGCATAAATGATTAATTGCGCCGGACTTCATGCGCGGTCACATGTTCTCTGTCAGTGGTGTTTTTGTTGGAAGCTTCTTCCACCTATCTCTGCACACATCTGCAATCTTTCAAGAAGCTGTCTGTGTCCTTGCTGACCATCCACTAGAATTGACACCATGGGAGAATTGACACCATGGGAGATTGATATTGGTCACTAATGCTGCTGAAATAGGTGACAGCCTATTTTTTGCCAGGCCTCTGTGCGTATGTTTCAACAATACAACTGGTTGTATGCTGCAGAATGGTGCAAGAAGCCGTCACAGAACTCGGGGGCAGACTAGACGTTGCCATCAATAACGCCGGCATCAACCGTAACAGTGCAGCAGAAGACACACCAGAGGATGAATGGGAGTCAACATTCGCAGTCAACACAAAAGGGGTGTTTCTGTGCTGCCAGGTATGATGCTAAGTGCGGTAAAATGCGTGTTGAATGTGTGGTGAGGTTGTCGCATTGGGTGGTGGGTATATGCTGTTTATGCAGCCGCCTGTGTGTAGTATGCACAAGGGGTGTCCAAGTCTGCGACAGTGCAGCAGAGGATGAGTTGGAGTCAACATTCGCAGTCAGCAAACACAAAGGGGGTGTGTCTGTGCTGCCAGGTATGAACCCCAAGTAAACATCAGACAGTAAAGTGGCGATATGAGAGCGTGTGTTGCATTCTGTGGCGAGGTGTGCGTTTTGTATAGCGCACTTTGCGCAAGGTTTGTCCAGATCTGCAACAGTGCAGCAGAAGACAAAGCAGAGGATGACTACTCATTCAACACACAAGGAGTGTTTCTGTGCTGCGAGGTATGACCCCCAAGTGCTGCGCATTGTCAAGTTGCGGTACTGGAATGTGTGTTGCAAATGTGGCCCGGTTGTCATTGGGGCTGGTGGTTATGTGCTATGTAGGCAATGGCACGTGTACAGTATGCACAAGGGTTGTCCAGGTGCAATCAACACAAGAGGAGTGTTTCTGTGCTGCCAGGCATCTCTCCCGAGTGCTCCAGATTGTCAAGTAGCGGTGTAAGAACTTGGGCCGTAATTGTGGCCAGGCTTTTTTGGGATGGGTCATGTGATGTTCATGCAACAGAAGATGTATACCTTGTCAGCTGCTGCGTGCAGCAACATATTGATGTGAATTGAGTCTAATTTGACACCAGCCGGTCAGTTGCTTACTGTGGTGCTACACAGGTGCAGCAGCGGCAGGAGTACAGCTGTGGCAGGAGTTGGTTTGAATGCATTGTTTTCCATATGGTGTGTTTGCAGGCTGAAGCGAAGCATATGTTTGCGGCTGGCTATGGCAAGATCATCAACACAGCTAGCATGGCATCACTTCTGGTACCACACCCACAGAAACAGGCAGCATACAATGCATCAAAAGCAGCAGGTGTGTTCAGGATGGTGCAGTTGTTTGTTCCATCTGCATTTTATCAAGACAGCACACAATGCATCAAAAGCAGCAGGTGGCCTTGGGGTGTGCCTTCCGTATCTTCAGCCACAAAGGCTGGGGTCATGAGTACATACATTCCTGTCTCTGGCTCTACGTGGCAGTGAATGGTTCATGACACAGAACCACTCCTTGAATTTTGCAGCTATTTATTAACAGTTCACGGAGTAGGTCTGTGTCATCAAGGTTGTGAAATAGCTTGTACCAGGAAGTTCTCTGCTCAATGCCTTGTGTGGGCTATCAGCAGTGTGTTCTCTGACAGTGCCTTCCCGTTGTTCCTGCAGTTGTGAAGCTCACACAGAGCTTAGCAGCAGAGTGGGCTGACAGAGGCGTACCAGTCAACTGTGTGTCACCGGGCATTGTCAATACAGCTCTCATACAGGTTGGTGTACACTATCTGCATGCATGACACTGCAGCTATTACGCTCATCTGACCTGTTGCATGGGCTCAGTCACTTTCACGAGTTTCAGTTTTACCAAAGAGAGCTCCTTTTGAGCAGTGCTGGGTGTGTTGGCTTATTGCTCAATCTTGTACTGCAAGCAGACTGTTAGGCTAAGCTTTCAGCATGGTAGCTGCGCACATCAATAGGAGGCAGGATGCTAGCAGAATTGAGGTCAGACTGTTGCAGCCAAGGTTTGAGATACCTTGGTGAACGCCTGGCAGTGCATGTGGTGGTGGTGTATTGCCTCTCGCTGCCAGACGGTTGATGATGGTTCTTGCTACTACTTCATGTTGCTGCAGGAATCTGAAGCACTGAAGCCTCTGGTTGGGGAATGGCTCAAGCAGATACCTGCTGGTTGCTTAGCAGAAGTAACTGACTTACAAGCAGCTATAGTGTACTTGGCTAGTGAGGCTAGTGACTATATGACGGGGCATAACTTGGTGATTGAGGGAGGGCAGAGCCTTTGGTGATTGCAGCAATGGTTTATTGATACCTTGCCAGGGTCCAATACACCGTCTGGCCATTAGAAGCAACAAAGTGCAGTTGAGTGCATGCACTGGAAAAGTAGTTTGCTATGGTATAGGTTGTTAGGCAGTAATGGGGAGAGTGGTCTGTGCAGGGACATCGAGTGGATGTTCTTGACCTCAGTAGTTGGACTACTGTGGTCAACTGTGTGCAGACTTGATTCACTTGCCTTCGTACTCATCATATACGCCTCTTGTACCTCCGAGGTCTTACAGCTGCTGCTTTTGCAGTCGTCACCTATCGCTGTTGGAACAGTAGCCGAGGCAATCCATTAGGATCGGTTTCGCCTCAATGCAACCCTCTTGCGCAAAACAGTGGAACCTGTGACACATGCTCCAGCATAAGATGAAACCTTCGGCGCACTGAAGCAGTTGCGGTTCAGGCGTAAGCGCCAGCAGCTATGTCCCACGGCGATTGCAGCACTGAGCAGCTGTTTTCAAATTGTAACAAGCGACCTGGCGTATTCAAAGCGAGGTTCTTGCCAACGGTGAACGCATGCTTTACCCCAGTCCACCAAAAGTATGGATTCACACTCATGCCACGAACTGCGTCGTGAACATGCCCGGTTTAGGGTTGGATGCCAAGCTCAGCACTGCCTCTGGCCCCCAAAGCTCGATCGAACGGGTGATTTAGTCTCTGCATCTATGACGCTTCACTCTAATAGTGTGTACCAAACCAGCTGACCCGGGGCTTGCGCATACACAACTGTCCTACTTGTTGACACAGCAGCACCATGTCCGATGACTTCAAGGCTGCTTTTCGAGCAGCTCAGGCTCAAAGAGGCCTTGCAGCGAAGCCAGTACGTTCTTGTGCTCCTAATAAGTATTATGTTCGGCAGTCGCGTCTGGCAGCAACGGCCTGATGTGCACCTGCTGTGCTTTGCAGACTAAGCAGCAGCTAAAAGCTCTCAAAGCCAAGCAGGTAAGCTCACAGGCCAGCAAGTGCTCTATGCAGATCATAGCGCCAGGCGTGTGCATTGATAGCCTTGATGATTGGGTAATCTCATCATCATTTGTTGTCCAGCTTTACATATCGCCATGTATTGTGTCGCAGGGCACAGCAGGTTCTGCGGCAGCAGCTCCCAAGCAAGTGCAGTTTCAAACTGCACCAGCAGCCAAACCAACTAGCGCAGCAGGCCTACCAGCAGACTTCTTTGATAGCAAGGTACGCGAGTACCCGGACGCCCACACTTTGCGCTTGTAAAGCAGCATGTTGATGCAAGCAGAATGTATCCTACACAAGGGAGTACCTTTTGCAGCAAGCTGCGTGCAAGCTTCTCTGCTTACACAGAGCCCAGGACTTAACAGCCATATACAGTCGCATCCGTTAGCAGTGGTACATGCTGTGCTGATGAACCTGTTGGTA
>NSMO01000353.1:4172-9172 GCA_002588565.1 Coelastrella sp. UTEX B 3026
ACGAAGGCTCGTTGGTTTCGCACAAGTGACATCATGTGTGTTGTCGACAGACTGCCGAAACCGACATTGCTAGCAAAGGTTGGCTTGAAGCAAGCGCGCTACTGTTTTGGTGACAGTGCGTATTGCTCAGAAGCAATCAACATCTCCCGCTGGCAGAATTGCGCGCTAAGCACGCAAATGACTGTTTAGGTCACTCCGGAAAGTCGTAAAGGCTTGATTGCAATCAGAAAGTGAGCTTGATACTCAACTGTAGCGTATCTACCCTTGCATGAGCTTGTCAGCCGGAGTTGGAAACGGTCCTTGTCAGCTGCTGTCAATCTACTGTTGCAGCTGAGCTGTTGTCTCGCCCCGCAGATTTGATTCGCTCAGCAATCACCCAACACGCGATGCAAGCAATAGCAGAGCGGGTAAGCCACATCGGACTCGTACGCGACTGATTCAGGCCCAGCAGTTTGCAGCAGACAGCAACAGCAGTGTCCATGCATGCGCTCATCAGCAGCTGCTGATTCCGTCAGCAGCAGACTTATGCACGCATGCCTGATTTCGGCCCATGCAGTCGTCATTTGTCTTGACATCTTATCGTATCTGGCCGCCCCAAAGCACCGGAATGGATCGCAAATGCCTCTTCCTTGCCCTGCAACAACAGCAGCAACAGCAGTTGTTCCAGCCAGGATGCAGTGCATTGAGTCAACCAACAATGCGCTCCGTGATTCTCCAGCCACATGTGACAGCTGCACAGTTATATCATACTCCGCCCTGTACATTCAGCCATATTTAGCCTTTCATGCGAGGTGCAATGTTCAGATATGCTCTTTGGATCGCCACATTACTCGGGTGCCTGTTTTACTGGCATCGGAAGGCACTTTATTGGCTTTGCCTCTTTAGTGTTATTTTGCTAAAGATATGTAACATGACATAATCATTGTGTCACTTATTGTCACACAGGCCCGTCAGGCCCTGGGACTCGGCAAGGATTCAGGGTTTATTGCCAGCAGCCTTGAACCCCAACAGAAAACCCTCGAGGTAAACCAGTATGAAGGGGAGTGCTTGAAGTTTTTTCCACCAACTAATGCTGTAGCAGTTGCTAAATGGGCATGCTGCTGCTAACGTTGCTGCTGCTGCTGCTGGCGGGTCAGCTCTATTGATGATTGTATCAAGCAGTGAGCAGCGATCGTACATACATACTGCAGCACATGAAATGATGACTTGCAGAAAGGACACAAAGCGCATAGCTGCAATACACGCAGAACTGTTGAAATGTAGGGTGCGAGCCATGATCAGAAAACCCGCCAGTCAGCATGGATATGACTTTGTATGTTTGCGCTGCTGCTGCTGCTGCTGCCCCTGCCCCTGTGGCCGCCGCTGCTGCCGCTGCTGCTACTGCTGCTGCAGGAGCTTGCTGTCTTTGCTGACCCTCTTCGAAGGATGGTGAGCAATGCAGAACAGTTCAAAGATGATACAAAAGGTGGGCATACCACATGCATCACATGTACAACATATGTATCATGTGTAACATGAACAGCATATATATAATAGCACCTGGCAGCTTTCTGTAAACATTATGCATGCATATCTTGTTATCTCGTCAGTGTGGTACGCCCGTCATATGTTTTGATGTGGGTCCCCGTCACTGCCTGAAGGTTCGTCACATTTGTGACCGGTCACGTTTGTGCTGAATATCCCCTTCCCTTGTTTGTGTATATAAAGCAGCCTACGCGTTACATATAGCAGTACCAGCCAAGCGTGCTGCCTGGTTCATCACCTCACGCTGCTGCCGCTGCTGCTGCTGCTGCTGTTCAGAGGTTCCTTGATTCCACATCCAGTTTGTGCTAGACACCTTCCCTTGTTTGCGTATTCAAAACAGCCTATGCGTTACATACAGCAGTACCAGCCAAGCGTGCTGCCTGGTTCATCACCTCACGCTGCTGCTGCTGCTGCTGTTCAGAATTCCTCGATTCCACGTCCAAGTTTGTGCTAGACACCCCCTTCCCTCGTCTGTGGGCTCACGCCGCCCTTTAGAGCCGGCAGTTGCATTACATACAGCAATACTGGCCGATCATTCCGCCTGGTTCATCACCCCACTTTCTGCTGCTGCTGCCGCTGCTGCTGCTGCCGCCGCTGCTGCTGTTCAGAATTCCTCGATTCCACGTCCAAGTTTGTGCTAGACACCCCCTTCCCTCGTCTGTGGGCTCAAGGCAGCCCTCTAGAGCCAGCAGTTGCATTACATACAGCAGTACCGGCTGAGCACGCCGCCTGGTTTGACAGAGAGACTCATGAAACTTTGGCCCAGAATGTTACACCGGCTGTGGGCTATGCCTTACAGAGGGAGCTCATTGGACCTATGAAGCAGTGGCTGCTGGCTTATGATGTGATGAAGGTGGGTGTAGTGTGCTTGCCTTTGTATACATGTTGGTTTTGTTGTATCTAAGTCCTTGCATGCATTTTGCCATACTGCTCTTGCATTCTAGGTACGTCTGTCTGTTTTAGGCTGTGTGTTCATGCTTAGTCTGTAGAGGAGTTGAAGAGCGTGCGTTAGGGTGCATCAGGGTTCTATTGTGTGCGTTGGGATTGTACCTTGTGCATTGGGGTCGTATCGTGTGCATTGGGGTTGTACTGCGTGCATTGGGGTTGTATCGTGTGCATTGGGGTTGTATCGTGTGCATTGGGGTTGCATTGTGTGCATTGGGGTTGTATCGTGTGCATTGGGGTTGTATCGTGTGCATTGGGGTTGTACTGCGTGCATTGGGGTTGTGCCGTGTGCGTTGGGGTTGTACCGTGTGCATTGTGGTTGTACCGTGTGCATTGCAGTTCTATCAAGTGCATTGGGTTTTTCAGTGTGCGTTGGGGTTGTACCGTGTGCATTGCGGTTGTACCGTGTGCATCAGGGTTGTGCTGCGTGCATTGGGGTTCTACTGAGTGCATCAGGGTCGTCCGTGTGCATTGGGGATGTACCGTGTGCATTGCGGTCGTACCGTGTGCATTGGTTTAGGCTACTAAGCGCATTGGGGTGTGCCGTGTGCATTGGGGTGTGCCATGTGCATTGGGGATGTACCGTGTGCATTGAGGTTGTACCATATGCATTGGGGCTCTGCCGTGTGCATTGGGGTTCTATCAAGTGCATTGGGGTCGTAGCGTTTGCATTGGTTTCTACTAAGCGCATTGGGGTCGTACCGAGTGCATTGGGGTTGAACCGTGTGCGTTTGGGATGTATCGAGTGCATTGGGGTCGTACCGTATGCATTGGGGTCGTGCCGTGTGCATTGGGGTTGCGCCGTATGCATTGGGGTTGCGCCGTATGCATTGGGGGTTGCACCGTATGCATTGGGGCTGTACCGTGTGCATTGGGGTTGTAACATGCGCGTTGGGGTTGTTCCGTTTGAATTGAGGTTGTTCCGTGTGCATTGGGGGTTTTATCATGTGCATTGGGGTATTGCTAAGCACAATGGGCTTTACTGTGTGCATTGGGCTCATACTGTGTGCATCGGGATTCTACTGTGTGCATTGGGGCTGTACCAAGTGCATTGGGGTTGCACCATGTGCATTGGGATCGTAGCGTGTGCATTGGGGCCGTACCGTGTGCATTGGGGTTGTACCATGTGCATTGTGGGGTAGCAGCGGCAGCAGCAGCTCTGCCGTGTGCATTGGGGTTCTCTCAAGTGCATTGGGTTTTACAGTGTACATTGGGGTTGTACCATGTGCAATGGGGTTGTACCATGTGCATTGTGGGGTAGCAGCAGCAGCAGCAACAGCTCTGCAGTCTAAGCCAACAATGAACAGCTAATCATCTGTCCACATTCCAACTGTATGCAGGGCACCTATTCACGTTTGGAGGGACGGCGCCTCGCATACGATGCTGAGCGCCGCAGCCTGGCAGCAGCAGCAGCAAAGGCGGCTGATGCAACAGCAGCAGGGGAGGCCCAGATCAATAGTGATGAAGCGAGTGCTGCTGGCAGCATTACTGCTGCTGTGGAAGTGGCACAACTGGCAGAAGATGCAGCAGCAGTCAGCCGTAAGTGGCCACAAGACACCTTTGGTGCAATGGTTCCTGTGCTGCTACAGTGGCTATATTTGAACAGCTGCGGTAACACATGATGTTCTTGATAATCGTCATATGAGGCTTTATCATCGCGGGGTAAAGGAGCACTACGGTTGAGCGCCGTTCTAGCAGACACTGCTGCAGCTGACACTGCTGCTGCTGCTGCTCACATGCCAGTCACTGCTGCACACAAACAACACCAAAGCTGGTCGACTGCTACTTATTTCTGTTGCTGCTGCAGCGATCTTGACGGAATATGAGCAAGATGTTGAAGCCCTAGATGATGGTCTATCATGGCTCGTCAGCGGAGGACTACGGCTCCAGGCCCTTGTTGCTGATACTGCTGCTGCTGACGCTGCCAGCTAGCCAGTCAATGCACACTTGCTTACAACACGCGCTGCTGCTGCTGCTGTTGCTGCTGCAGCAATCTTGACAGAGTTTGAGCAAGATGTAGAAGCTTTAGATGATGGTCTATCATGGCTTGTTGGTGGAGCACTACGACTGAAGGCCCTTGTAGCTGATACTGCTGGTGGTGTTTCATCAGCAGCAAGAGGTTGGGAGGTGCCTGAAGGACTGCTGCCAGAACTGATGCCATCTACATTTGGAAAGGTAGAAATGACATGTTATATTGACATGGTATATTGTTGGCATGTGACATGTTATATTGTGGCATGTAACTTTGCTTGTGGTTTTGCGCTCCTCAAGTAGGTCCCCAAGAAGGGAAGGTAGCGGATTATGCCAGTGTAAAGGGTATCATATAAGTCATGTGATGGTTCACCTGGTTGTGCTGCTGCTGCTGCTGCTGGCAGCAGTGCATTGGGATCTGTGTCGTGGTTTAGACTCTAGGCGACGTTTTGACTGAAGGCCCTTTTTGCTGATACCGCTGGTGGTGTTTCATTGGCAGCAAGAGGTTGGGAGGTGCCTGAAGGACTGCTGCCAGAACCAACACCATCTACATCTGGACA
>NSMO01000353.1:14172-18920 GCA_002588565.1 Coelastrella sp. UTEX B 3026
CTTATGGGCCAAACCAACGACGAGCAGGAGCAAGAGCAGCAGCAGCAGCAGGAGCAGGTGGAGGAGCAGGTGGAGGAGGAGGGTGAGGACGCTGCTGCTGCTGCCACTACTGAGCAGCAGCAGCAGCAGCAGCAGGGAGATGATTCAGATCAGGGCGAGGCAGCCTGGCGTGTTGATGTTCAAGGAGCAGCAGAATCAGGGGCACTAGGTGTGTATATTGGGAATCAGCTGCTGCTGCTGCTGCTGCTGCTGCTGCTGCTGCTGCTGCTGCTGTGAAACGTCACACATGCTGCTGCTGCCCACATCAACATGGAGTCTGCAGCTGTTTTCTGATGGCAAATCTGCCACTGCAGAGACCATGCAACATACTTAGAGAGATGCCAAAGTCACTACCACAATGTTAAGCCCGCTAAGCTACTGCTGCTGCTGCTGTCATTTTTGCTGCTGTTCAACACCACACATGCTGCTGCTGCTTCCCACATGACAAATGGAGTCTGCAGCTGTTTTTTGATGGCAAATCTGCCACTGCAGAGATCATGCAACATGCCCAGAGAGACGCGAGAAATGTTTACCATCACAATGCTAAGCCCGCTAAACTGCTGCTGCTGCTGCTGCTGCTGGTGTCATTGCTGCTGCTGCTGCTGGTGTCATTGCTGCTGCTGCTGCAGGTGCGCCTGGTACCCCTGAGTTCGTTGAATCCTCCACACAGCCAACAGTCAACCCAGCAGCAGGACACCAGCCAGAGATGCAGATTGGTGAGTTTATTGCATCTTCTTCTGATGCATTTGCCTATTGTTAGACTGGCATTTGAAGGTCAAATGTTGTTGTAACAGAAATAAATAGAGTTATTCACACCTACACTATCTGTGAAGCCTTTTTTGTGTATTCACTTACTCATAAAAAATAAACCCTGCTGCTAGCGGCCTGTGAGGTCATGCAGCCAACAGTCAACCCGGCAGCAGGACATCAGCCAGAGATGCACGTTGGTGAGTTTATTACATGTTTTCACTGCTGCATTTGTTTGAATTAAATTGGCATCTGAAGTCTGGAAATCATGAAAAACAAGTTGTAACAGAATGGAATAGAATATACATACATAGTATCTGTGAAGCCTTTCATGTATATTCACTTGCTAATCAAATGCAAAGACTCTGCTGCTACCGGCCTATGAGTTCACACATTCAACAATTAACCCGGCAGCACGACATCAGCCAGAGATGCAAAGTTGTGAGTCTGGTGCATTTTGCAGTTCTGCATTTCCCTGTTTTGAACTGGCATGTATATATATAAGCTACCCACTGGGCTGGCAGCCATAGCACTATGGCCATCACTTTGAAGTGGCATGTGAAGTGTAGATGTTGTCGCAATAGAAATAACTAGGATTATTGAATTCTGCTGCTATCGGCCTATGAGTTCACACAGCCAACCAGAGATGCATGTTGGTGAGTTTGGTCCATCTTTCACTGCTGCAGTTCCCTGTTTTGAACTGGCATATGAGTGTAGATGTTATGTGACATGAATAGTATCTGTCATCGCTATACTATTTGTGAACCCTGTGTTTTGCTTAAAGGGGAAATTGCCTTTTTTTTGTGCCTGTCATTAATGCAGGTCCTGTTGGTGATGCTGCTGAGGCGGCCCCTGGTACTGCACACTTTGAGAAAGGCCCAACCCCACCAGGAGGAGCAGCAGCAGCAGGAGAAGAAGAAGGTACATCAATGGGAGACGAGTACAAAGATGCTGAGGCAGGCATGCACATTGGTGAGCTTGAAGTCAATGTAAGATCATAAGTTGGCGGGCAGCAGCAGCAGCAGCCGCCAGAGCAGCAGCAGCAGCCGCCGCCAGAGCAGCAGCAGAAGAATATCTACTCAATAGCTTGTTTGTGACGTTCTGCTTTGTTCTGCTTTGTTGTTGGGCCTGTGACTGCAGGTCCTGTTGGTGCTACTACTGAGGCGGCCCCTGCAGCAGCACTTCTTTGAGAAATGCGCAGCAGCAGCAAAAGTGAATGAAGCTGAAGGGATTCTCCAGATCCAAAATCTATGCAGACAAAGCCTCTGTCTCAAAACATGCACCCACCCATGAAATTGTGCCATGAAACATGCACTTGCTCATGAGGTTGTGCCTTGTTGCTTTGTGCCTGTCATTACCGCAGGTCCTGTTGGTGATGCTGCTGATGCGGCCCCTGGTACTGCTCGCTTTGTGAAAGGCCCAACCCCACCAGGAGGAGCAGCAGCAGCAGGAGGAGGAGAAGAAGAAGGTACATTGCTGGGAGACGAGTACAAAGATGTTCAAACAGGCATGCATATTGGTGAGACTCAACTTGATATGAGATTCAGCTGTCAGCAGCAGCAGCAGCAGCAGCAGCAGCAAAAGTGATCTTGAATTGGAGTTTGAGTGTTTGATAAACATCATTCAGTACCATATTCAACAGCCTGCTTCTCATTGCATTCTTGGGAATCAGACCACCGGTGCCTAGCAGCGGTGCCCGGCAGCAGATGGGTGTCAAATCAGCAGTTGTTGTGGGCGCGACTGGTGAATAAGTCTTAGGAGATTATCTAATCTAGCTGTCAGCAGCAGCAGCAGCAGTGCTTGTCCCAGATGGGCTACAACCGTCTAGATAACATCAACCAGGAGACAGAAAAATACCATCCCTCACTCTTGTCATTCTCCTTTCTTAGTTCATCAGTCTATGCTGCGGCTGCTCGTAGTTGCAGTTGGAACTGGCAATAGCTGCACGAGGCCAGCAGCAGCAGCGGCAGCAGCCGTGCACAAGCTCTGTGCCCTGTGTTTTAGACAGCAAAAACCTTGCAAGTAACCCCCTTGTCTCTACTGTGTTGTTATTTACTTCACAGGTCCAACAGGCCCTACTGATGTCATCTTTGAGAAGGGACCGACACCACCAGGTGGCCGTGTAGCACCAGCAGCAGCGGCAGCTGCTGCAGCACATGCAGTTGCAAGCCCTGTGGGCTGTGTGTTGGGCAGCAAGCAATCTGCTCACCCCCGTTGTGTCTACTGTGTTGTTGTGTCCTACACAGGTCCAACAGGCCCTACTGATGTCGTTTTTGCAAAGGGACCGACGCCACCAGGTGGCCGTGTAGCAGCAGCAGCAGCAGCAGCAGCAGCAGCAGCAGAGGCCCCAGCAGGCCACCTTGATGATGAGCCTGCTGCTGCTGGTGATGGGAAAGGGCCGGATCTGTCAAAGATTCTGCCAACGTATGAGAACCTCCCAACAGGTAAAGTGAGCTTGATGTATAAGAGCCCAAGGTGCTGACTTGGCTGCAAGGTCATCTAAACTGCAGCTGGTTGACAGGCATCGTGCACCCTCACTTGTCGGCCTTGTCTGATCCTAATACAAACATATCAGGCAACAGGTTTGAGGCTGAACAGCAGATGCAAGAAATTGTAGGAAAAGGGTTGCGCCTGCTGCTGCTGCTGCTGCTCCTGCTTCTGCTTGCTGTTGATGTCTATTTCAGGATGGATAATGCTGCTTGCATGCAAGACACAAGCACTACTGTTGCTGCTGCCACAGTAACATCACTCTGCTGCTGCTGCTGCTGCTGCCAGGCACCACTCCTGCCAAACCTGCTGGTGGCGGTGTGGGCACCTTCATCAGAGATACACTACTTGGGCCTCCCAAGGATCAGTAATTTGTTGACAACCAATTGTATGGCTTTCATGTTTCAACATACAAGCAGAGACTGGTGAATTAATCATCGAGTTCTCGGTGGTCAGAGGCCGCGGGTATCTGCTGTTACTATGGAGGGTACCAACATCCAAAGGAACAGTGATAACCTTGGTGATTTTGGCCAGCTGTAGCGCTCCAGGGTTTTGACAAACGAGTAGACACTCGAGAGAGAATTGGGAGTGGATCGACGGGAAGCGTTACATTCTCATGAAACACGGAATTGATTACGTTGTAAAATCCGCTGAGGATTGTTAGCAGTGTGAAGTTGGCTTTGTGATGTAGGCTCCTTCAGTTGTATCAGAAGCGGTGGCTGGGCCGCGTCTACTGCTGCCTGTATTGCATTGGGTTTGTTCGTCTTTGATGGACGAGACTTTTGTGTGACCGGTGAGAGGCTGTGTGTACATTACTGATCCAATGGGAGCTTGCATGACACGGCTTGCTACGGGTTGCAGTCATGCACAGCCTGGCTTGTCAAAGTGACTGAGCCATGTACAGCCTTGCGTGTGCATTGTTTGTTTGGTTTCTGTCAGGAACATTGCTGTATATGTACAGACAGGGTGTTTAAACCGAGGGTTAATGTTCCTCACAAGTCGTGGGCATGTAAAAGTAACGGAGCCAATGCAACAAGATAGATGCGCTGGCAAAGCTGCAGTGCCATGCAGTGGGGGACGCCACCCAAAAAGCTTGAGCTGCTCATGGTGACAGGCTCCGAGACATCAACGCTCGCTGCACCTTTTAAGCCGCCAACTGCATGTGGGAGAGTGTATCAGCAAATGCTCATGCATGCTATATGGCAGGCAGTGAAGTGATCTCTACTGCTGCTAGCCGCGCTGCTGCATCTGCTGAAGGAACGCCAGTAGGTGACCTGCATCGACACACGTAGGGGTTTAGACAAAAGGAAATAAGTGGGTAAGCTGCACTGCCCATCATGTAATGCCTCCCGTACTCCAACGCTAGATACTCGGTCGAAGGCAACTGGCAGCTTTCATGCAGAGTACAATCTGCTGTCTGCTGTTCTGGCAAACTGCTGCCCGCCTCACCTTGGTGCTGCTACTTGATGTACCTG
>NSMO01000354.1:0-20333 GCA_002588565.1 Coelastrella sp. UTEX B 3026
TCTTGGGCAGCTCGTCAATGGCGGGAAAGTGCTCGTGAGCTCAAGGCGCTCCGCACCAAGGCCCAGTTGGTGCTCAGTCGTACACTGGAAAGGCGCATGCGGGCTGGCTTCAGTGGCTGGAAAGCGGCCGCAACGTATCAGATTGCCAAGAGGGCTATGCTGGCTACTGCTATGCAGTACAGGAGGCGCCGGTACCTTGTGAAGGCTATGGTTAGCTGGGCAGTGTTCCTTGAGGTGGGCTGTGACACAACTCATTGCATCTACTCCAACTTCAGGGTTGTGTTGGTTTACCATCATGTTGGTTGCAGAACATTTCATGTGTATGGCAGTAGCCAGGCGCTGATTCCGTCTGTTCCATTACCACTGTGATTCCATGAGAACAAGTGGGTCCATCCTTTTGCATGTGTGTGCGCTGCAGGAAGCTCGCCGATTCAGACTACTGTCAGACCAAATGCTACAGCGGCGCCAGCAGCAGCAGTGCAAGGAAATGCTGCACTGGTGGAACTTGATTGCGCAGGACCTTCACCACCACAGAGTGGTGCTAGACTTCTTTAGGGCGCGTTGGATACGCAATGAAGGCAACTTTGTGTTCTGGCACTGGCGCGAGTGGGCTCATGAGCGCATGCTGGAGCGCAAGGCTGTCGTCACATACTGGAACCGCCTGATGGTCACGGTGCGCTTGCTTGGTCGCATTTGTGTTCCTGGTCGTACCTGCAAATGTGTAAGGACTTCTGGTCAGGATAGTGCTTGCAAGAATCGTTGGGCTTGTTTGGTGCAGGTTGCTTTGCTGTGTGTGTGGATCATTGTTTTACAGAACACCAAACTCCCTGTTGTGCCTGGCTACAGGCATTTGCTTCCTGGCTGGAGTATCATGAAGGTGTCCAGTGGGAAAAAGCAGTAGGGTATGAGGCAGCCAAGCGCACAGCACGCACCATGTTTGCCTGGAAGGTTGCCATGGCTCTGATCCACCGCAAGCGGGTTCTGACAGCTGCCGCAGTAGAGCTCAACCTGCAGTGGTGTGTGCGCAAGGCCATGGACAGCTGGCTCCGCTACACATACTACAGGCACATGGGCCATGTGGCGCTGCACTTCAGGATTAGGCGGCTGTGCTGTGTGGTGCTGGAGGAGTGGCTGCAGGTGTGGTTTGCTTGCTGTGCTGGTTGGTGTCAGCTTTTACTCAGCAAAGGAGGCGCTAATGGCATTGTCTACATGTGTGCAGGGTGCTTGCAAACCTGCAGTTCAGATGCTGGTTGGTAGTTGTAGGGCTTCAGTGGCTGAATTGAGCATGCGCCAGGGTCTATTGCTTGTTGCTGGTCGTTGTTTGTGCAGGCTGCCCAGACCTGTGCACAGGAGCGGCAGCTGTGCTTGGAGCTGACCCATGACTTTGCCACCGTCACAGCTATGTCAGTAATCACAGACTGGCAGCATCTGCTGGTGGCTCGCCGCTTCTACAGCAGACAGCGGCTGGGTGGTTGCTGTGGCTTCTGGGCTTACTGGGCTCCTATACATAGGGCCAAGAATGCCAAATGGAGGCAGGTTGCGCAGCAGATACAAGCCAAGAGGCAGGAAAGATGCTTTTACACTTGGAGGTGGTACTGCCAGGTTGGTTCATGCCATGCCATTATGAACAGTTATGGTTGCTGCCTTCTAAGCCCTGATGAGCTTGCAACGCTGGGCAGAGAGAGCCACTGCTGTAACTCTTGCAGCTTACTCCGCACTATTTCACACGGGACTTCAGCAGTTCAAGTCTCCCGGCTGTTTTGAACTCCTGTTTCCTATATGTTGCTGTCACCCTACCGCAGGTCCGCGTGCTGCGCAGTGTGGCGTTCCAGCACAAGCAGCGTGCTGTGCGTGAAGCTGTGGCCATTGGGGAGCAGGTAGCACGGCGCAAGAGGCAGGAGTTGATGGCCGCCACATTCATGGCATGGCATGTGCAGGTTGGTGCTTGAGACTGCAGCCACCACAGCATTTGATGCCTGCATTTGCTCAGCTGATGTTCCTGCATGCCGTGACGCAGCTGGCATCACAAGTGACAACTAGCTTGCTGCCTTCATGCGTTGACTTGTTGCACTGGCTTACGTGATCACGCTACGGGCCACATCAATGGAATCTTGTGGAGTCCGGATTGAAGTTGGTCCCCTTGAGCACACAGCATCTGGCCTGCATGTTGTTCCTGCAGGTGAAGAAGTACCGCAAAGTTGCAGAGAAGCTTGCAAGTCTGTTGCAGCACAACCTCACCACCTGCTTCAGAGCATGGCGGGCAGCAGCAGATGAAGCTCGTGTAGCATGGCTGCAAGCTGAGCGGCATGCAGCTACCAACATACTAGCCAAGCTGCTGCCAGCTTGGGCTGACACAGCAGCAGAGTTGCGTGCAGACCACGAGACAGCAGAGACCAAGGCAAACAGGTTCTTCAGAAAGCGGGCCTGCAAGAAAGTGATCGCAGGCTGGATTGAGGAGGTGCTGGTTGTTAGAGAGCAGCGTGGGGCTCTCTGGCGCTTGATGGTCATGCTGCTGCAGCACGAGAGGCGAGGCCTGCTGCTAGATGTGCTGCAGGCTTGGCAAGAGACAACACAGCAGCAGGTTGCACTGCGCAGCTGCATAGCTAGCTTCGTAAACAAGCGGCGGCTGGAGTGCCTGTCTGAGTACTTCACAATCTGGCACCAATACGCAGCTGCTATGCGCACAGATGGGTTAGTCATCCCTGTCGCGGTGTCGACGGCAGCAAAGGGCCATGCAGTTGGCAGCTACAGCGCGCTGAAACCAGCTGCAGGGTACAGTGCAGTTCACACCCTACGGCCAGCATCAGCAGCTGGAGACTACTTCTCTGGCAGAGAGGGCTATCTGCAAAGCCCTGCTGCGGCAACCTTACAGGGTTTGGCCCCTGGGATCCTGCCGGTGACTGGCGGCCCTGGCTCGCCTGTCTTAGGGTTTAGGTCAGCACAGCAGGATAGGAAGCTAGCCAGAAGGCTTGCAGCTATGAGTGGAGGTGGAGCAGAGGTGCGTTGCAGCTCAACGGTTGCTTGATCTGGTGGACGTCTGGTTTTGTTGTCTATATTGTTGGTTGTGGCACCAATAATGTGATCTTTTTCAAGTGTTTCAGAAGAGTTTGTGCCAGGGGAGAGGAGGCCAGCCATAGGATTGGCTGCTGAGCTGCAACAGCAGTGGTTTGCTGTTGTGCACAAGAGTCTCCAGCATTGCGCATGCCAGTTGTTATAATCCAACACGCCGGTGATACCGGCAATTGACTAAATTTGCCTGTGCTGCAAACAGAGGCAGCCGAACAGGATGCATGATTCAGCATAAAAGCCGCCCACAATGACAAATGCTGCATTGTGTGAGCGGCAACCTTGGACATACAGGGTGCTGCTAGTCACAAGGACTTATCTTGTTTTGCTTGATACTGAGCCATCCTCGGCAATGTTACATCTACATACTGCTGACTGCCGACCACCTTACAGCTGAACATGGGAAATTTACTTTGCCTTGCAGGTTGACCCAGGGTCAGATGATGAGGGCCAGCTGTTTGCCAACCTGCCAGCAACAGCCGCAGCAGCTGCAGCAGCAGAGCGCCATGATCGGCAGCAGGCGCTGCTGGCCCTGTCAAAGGGCTTCAGGCAGCGGCGTATCACGCTGAATGATGATAGGGTGCAGTATGATGATGCTGCAGATGCTGCTGCTGCAGCTGGCGGGGCTGGTCATGGGTCACCTCGATTTGATCTGCACTCTGTGGCTGACAGCATGAAATTGGTGAGTGGGTTTGGGCTTCCGCAGCATGGACGCTTTGCCACAGGTCTACCAGTCTGTAGGGAAGTGCAACCAGAGTTGTTTTCCATAGTTCACACTGACAGTACATCTGACAACAGAATGACAGGACAGCAACACTTGTTGTCTGCATAAAGACACTTTCTCTCAATAGAGCGGTTTGCCTAGGAGCAGCTTGTTGCAGTGATTTGTATGCAAAACAGCTTACACAGTGCTTGCTGCACTACACGGAGGCCAAAGTGCTGCTCCACTCAGCCTACTATGTTTGAAGCCTCAATGTGTGGTTGCAGGGCTCAACATTTAAACTTTTCATTTCATTTCAACACTTGTCAGTGTGCAGGTTGTGATATCCAGCTGCAGCTGCTCATACACCTGTGATATGTACCTGCTCCGCTTCCTCTGGTCCTGTTGTATGGTCCATCACTTGCAGGCCCATGAGCAGGGCTTATCCCCCTGGCAGTTACCCACTGTCAGAGCTTCACCAGAGCCTAAGCCCCGTCAAACAACCCTGAAGCTTGAAGAGCTGCGCCAGTATCGACACCAGTATCCGTACAGCCTACCACAGCAGCAGCAGGAGCATGATGGTGTGTTGTTGCAGCAACAGCAGCATCAAGGGGCAGTAGGGAGGCCAGGTTCAGCTGGTGGCTTTAGAAGAGACTATCAGCCACTGCTGCAGCAGCAGCTGGCTGCGCATGAACAGAGGCTTGACGTGCAGCGGTGGCAGCTGCAACAGCAGCAGCAGGAGATGCATGACTGGCAACAGCGGCAGCACCAGCACCCCGGCTCACCAGCGACCAGTCCTGTTCGACCACAGCGATATCACCAGCAGCCCGGCTCAACAGCGGCCAGTCCTGTGCGACAGCAGCGGCATCACCAACTGCCCGGCGCACCAGCTGCTAGCCCTGTTCAGCAGCAGCGGCAGCAGACACCAGTGCAGCGGGGCTACCAGCAGCATAAGCATGCATGGCACGAAAGTCCTGGTAAGAACAAGAAATGGTATCAGGACTCAGGAGGCATAGCAGATACACATTGGCAGGTCAGGAGAGGTGACATACTTGGTAACCTTACACCCACTACAAGTGGCATTAGCAGCAGTGACAGGAGCACGACACCTAGCAGTGCAAGTGCTCTGCTAGGCTCTGATGCTGATGCTGTCATTGAGCAGCGGCAGTATGTACGTGAGCAGCAGGCACTGCACCATAATCTGTATGGAAGCTGGGCTCTCAGAGCTTGGGAGAGTCACATATCAGCAGCAGCAGATGGGGCTGGTTCACCTCCGTCTGCTGCTGCTACACATGCTGGCAGCAGCACAGTGGGGCTGCCAGCTTATGCAGGGGAGACACTGCCAAAGTCTTTAGCAGTGTTGGCAACACCGGTTCGGATTAGCCAGCGGACAGCTGGCACCAAGAGTCCAAGCAGAGCTAGTGCGGCGGGACCACCTGTTAGGGTGGTGGCTGGGGTAGGTCAACCAGCAGATGGGCGGGGCCAACCAGCTGTTACAAACAGCATTGCAAGCACACCTGCTCACAGTAGTATGGCTCGAATGTCTGTCAGCAGTGCAGCTGCCATCAGTAGGCTGTCAGAGGGTCAGCAGCTGTCAGAGGGTCAGCAGCTGCATCAGCGGCAGAGTATTGGCAGCATCAGAAGAAGCAGTGAGGCTCAGCATGGTAGCACTTAGTGGCGGGCTAAACAACTCAGCTTCCCTTGTCAGCTTTATCCCATGCGAGGCAGTTGTACATGTTGGTAAATGATGGGCGATGCTTGTTGGGTCGGAGTGCTTGTGACGACTTGTGGCGACGCCACTGTGTTGGCTCACCTCGGAAACGCCCGCTCCTATGAGAGGAATGTCAGATAATAAAAACCCTGACAGCGCGGGTATAGTTTTGTGGAGCACAAGGCACTGGCCACCCGCTTCATCAACATAAGCGCCATAACCGCCACCAGCTCCACCAACACAGGACTAGTTGCAGAATAGTCATGACTTGACTCCTTCGTAAGATTGGTTAGCGTTCAAGTACATTGAACACGCCATGTCGCGACAAATGGCCAGTCCGGTGATACTGCCAATCTGGCGCATCGAGCGGCCGAGGCCACTACGGTAGTGCAAACTGCATTGGATGTGGCACATACAACAAAACAACGCCATATCAGCGGAGCAAGGCAACAGTAACCAGGCGTTGTGGATGTTTGACATGCCCGCACTTCACACCCGTGCCCATGGCCAGTACCCGTGCCTAGCTCCGAACCGCAGGGTAACTCGCGGATAAGGAAGGCCTCACACGCCGAAGGCAGCCGTTTCAAAGGCAGTGAATATTTTATGTTCTTTCGCGAAGTCTGAGGGTGCTGAACTGCCCTCTTACGAGCCTCGGAGGAGTCCACTCTGTGCTGGCATCCGTGCCAGTCGAGACTACCAGATTGGTGTCCTGGTTTGACGTGAAATGATGTCGCGTTGTCAACAACCATATGCTGCACGTAGAGCAGGTAGAGCTGGCTGGCCCACCCAGGGTGGCCACGTGCTAGGTCGACCAGTACATGTACTGGGCAGATGCGTCACAGGTCACCGGTACCGAGCAACGTCCGTATGCAATGCCCTCAAGGTGCGTAGCTACTGATGTAAGGGTGATCTCCTGCTGCGCGTGTTTGCGGTTGGGGCCTACCTGGTCATGACAGGGACATGTAACCATGTGTCAGCAGTCTGGCAGATTGCTGCATCGTAATACACTGGCAGCAGCAGCAGCCTAAGCTTGCAGGCTGAGAAAATGTGTCGAGAGTAAATGAACATTTACTTGTACAGGCTTATATTGTAAGTGCTGCTGAACATGGCCCTTGCACAGATTGCATGTGTCTCTGCGCAGCACATGGTGCAGGCGGTTGTGTCAACAGTTGGCACCGTCTCACTGGCTTCAACGCCACTAAACCTCTGATCACCGCGGTAGGACGAATGCAGATGAGTGATTCCAGAAGCACATGCAGCAGCGCAGACTGTGATTTGTAGGGGTTGAGATTCCTAATGTCAGCATTGCATTGCAGTTGATTCAGTTGTTTTGTTGGTGCAGGGCGCAACCACTGGTGGCACTACCATTGGCTGCCCGCTCATCAATCGCGTTTTTGGTGTTTCTGATGGGGCCAGCCTGCAGCAAGCTATCACGCCTCCTGCAAATGCTGTCAGTGCTTGCAGCAGCGCAGTTGCATCCCTACAGAAGTGCCTGACACAAGGCACTGCGCACCTGGTGGGCTCCGTCGCTTCGGATCTGCATCTACCAACATATGATGCAGATATAGTGGTGTCGTTCCCAGACTTCACTGTGCAACAGCACCAAGCTGCAATATCCACGATAGCATCTGCTTTGAAGGGTGCAGTAGGACAGCAAGAGGGGTTTAGCAATGTGCAGCAGGGGGAGTTCAGTATCCAATGCAGCAGGAACGGCTTGAACCTGGATATTCTGGTTGGCAGTGCCGACACAGTGAGCCCAGTATTGGTTACTCTGGACCCCAGTTTGACAGACAAGCAGCGTCAGGCTCTATCAGCCAGCACAGCGATAGCAACAAGTGCCTTTCTGAAGCAGCAGCCAGAACTGTTCAAGACTGCAGTGAGGCTGGTGAAGTACTGGTCACAGCACGTACACAGAAATGACTGGGACAACCAACTGAGAAACAGGTGAGCAGCTACTTGCTGTTCAAGCAATTGGTGATGCCCAAGCGCATAATCGGTTCACGTTGGTGTTGGGTATGTGCCCTGTTGATATATGGTACCTAGTAAGTAGGCTAGGCCAGCACGACAGTTGGTGAAGAGTACCATCTGGCCCATGGGGTGCTGAAAGTATCCGCATGCATTCTGCCTCTCCTGTTGCCACAATGAGATACATCAACCCAGTGTGGTGTTGACAGCCAGCTGGTGGCTGCTGCTCCTGTATGGGTGTCGAATCATGACGTTCAAATGTCAGAGTCTGATAGCAGGTGCCAGCAGATTGTCACTGCTTGTCACTGGTGCTGCCATCTGTCAATGACGGAGTTGCTCGCTCTTCCAGAGTATGCACCTACGTAGCTATGCCCTGCCTGAGCACACTACGTTCACATGTTCACGCAATTGAGGATTAGATCGTTCGTGGAGTCTTAGGAAACAATGGCTTCTGGAAACTATAGCCCTTGGTGCCCTGCTTGCTTTCTGCTCAGGCCCAAGTCCTATCTCTTAGCGCTGCTGACCCTGAAGGCCTATCAGCAGTATCTGGCCACCGCAGCTGCAGCAACGGATGCCATCAGCACCAGCAGCGGACATGACCAGGTTGCAGCCTTAGACAGCATCATAGTGAACTTCTTCAAGCTTGCAGCTCAGCTCAGCAGCAACACGCTGATATGCTGGGAGGTACATTACAACAAGGACGTAGTGCAGCAAGTGCTCGCTAGGCCAGACCTCGCCCGCACACTGAGGCCCAAGGGTTGTGAGGCTCATCCCTTGGTGCTGGACCCTGCCAACCCCACCAACAATGTTGCAGCAGCAGTACCTGGCATCTCCAGGCTGGTGCAGTTGGCAGCAGCTGATCTGGCAGCAGTAGAGGGTGATGCAATCAAGAAACTGGAGCAGCGAGTGCAGAAACTCGAGTTGGAGCAGCAGAGGGCTGCAGACCTGCTGAGCAAACAGTCAGCAGCATATGAGTCCTATGCGAAGATCCTCGGCGACCCTTCACTCACCTACACCTACCACACCAGCTTCCCTTTGAGCGCTTGGCTCCCAGACAGCAAACCTACGTGCCTGGATGGCCCAACTTCGTTCAGAAACGTTCCTAATCTACACCTGAAAGTGCTTAGTATACCCTACAAACATGAGGGTTATGATGGGGACATGTACCTGCGAATGGGGTTGATAATCCAGCTTGTCAAGGGCCAAACGCCAGCAATGGACAAAATGTTTGACATGTGCCTGCCTTTCCCGCTTACGGTGCTGAGAGATGTTACAGTCACCATGGAGCGTGCTGGGGAGAAACATGGTCCCAGCAAGGTGGAACTCAGCAACAAGATCAAAGGGGTCCTCAGGGGTCCAACGGGGGTGCAAGTGTTGTTTCCCATGAGCATGCTAGCTCAGGTGTGCCTTGTTGGTACCGTGCATAGCTACAATACATCATTTCTGAACTATCGCTCGGATGTCACAAATCGGCTGAAGCAGGTTGCGAGTGCCAACTACAATCTGAAGCTTACGCTTCAGTTCTGCATTGCCTCATAAGCTGCTGTGTTGCCATGGTGCCAGATTGCTGATAGTATCACACGGTTGTTGTCATGACTGCAAATTCCGTGTCTTCTGCGCATGCACCAAGTTGCAATCAACTTAACCTGTGCATTGATGGTTCATAAGTGTTGTGGAGCAGGTGCATGCCTCATGTGTCACGCTGCAGTGCCGTTGATCCTGGCATACCCATAGGTGGATTAGCGGGTGCATGCCTCAACAGGGACAAAGCAAGCAACTACGAATGCATATGTTTCGCCGGAAATCAATATGCGTGACATCTTGAGGGGTTCAACCTCTTTGGAACCTCAATCGTGCTTATGTTTGAGTGCTTGTGACTCACTAAGTTGCAATGTCACATACTATGTAGTCTGGTAGTGACTACCAGCAGAAGCAACAACACAAGGTTCAAACTGACGCTCTGTGCAGTCGCTGTTGATGATCCGCAGCTACAGGGCAAAGTGTGAGCTGGCACCTTAACCCCTGGGATCACGTAAGCAGCGCATGTGCATGCTGGCCTCACTAGTAGTCAACATATGCAGCAACCGATAATCAGGATGTCTCTGTCGTGTGCTAGTCGCAGCATTTGCCACATAGCAGGCGGTTTGCCAACCAGCTTGAATGGTTCCTGGGCTCGGCCACCAACTGGCTGTCAGGATGATCCATTGAACGTGGCATTCTACCATGCCGTGACTGCTCGTGCAAATGTCTAACGTTCGGCTTTGGATTTGACTTCACGCCGATACCTTTTGGTTTCTGCCTATAATCCGACTCAGTCACAGTGACTACTGGCCAGCTGCTTGGTCCCTCAAGTAAGGTCAGGCAGAAAACAGTGCCTCGCATGGCCTGGCAAGAGCGACCGCCGATATGCATATATGCTTGCTATACAGCCTGCGCCTGCCTGGTTCGAAGTGAAGTCCCCATGCTGGTTTTGCCGGGCTTTGGATGCTAGTGTCACCCATGTCGGCCATCATGGCATGTTGCTGCAACACGGTCCTCAACTGTGTCCGCTGTACTCTGCGGATCCAAAGTGCTACAACTGACTATTTCGCTGCGGTGTACCATGTGGCTACCAGGATCTACGTCACGTAGATGCCTACCGGCGACCTTCCGGCGTTCTTGTCAGCTGCCTGTTTGCCCTTCGAGTGCCACGAAGCTCGCACTATTGTGAGCTGAAAGGCCGGGTTTGCTGTTGATATTCGCGTCACACCATCATGCTTAACGCGCACATGTGGGATGATCCCTGACTGCTAAGCTGCGAGCGGCCTGCATGTGCACGTGTACACGCACTTCTTACTTACAGAGAAAGCTCTTGCGTTGGTTTGAGAATACCAAGCGACTTACGTAGAGGGTTGTCACTGCAATGGGAGTCACGCAAAGCAAGAACAAGTGGCGCCAAGCAGACGCTTGGTCGCTCTGCAGCTGGGGTGGTTACCTCAAGCGCGATTACAGTAACCCTCACAGCAAGGTGATCAGATACGGCCCACGCACTTCGACAAGCTTGCTGGGGCACATCGCCATGTTTGCTGCAGTCACTGGCGCAGCTGCAGGCCCGCCACAGACCCAGAGGAACCAGTACTTTTACTTTGTTTTGCCCGACGATTACGCCTACGCTGATGCCATGTCGTACTGGGCTTATAAGCCTGGCAGCAGCAGTGATATCTCACTACAAGGCTATGAATTCTTCAAGATGAAGGCAAAGGGCGTTAACATATGTCACAGGGTGTACCTGCTGCGCCGTGTTGGCATGGAGGTCCCCCAGCAGCAGGTTGAAGTCTTCAATCGCATTTGCCAAGAGGTTGGGGCCAGCGCTAACTGGGATGTCTTCAGCTATGTCGCACACCAGGGACACCAGGCCGGTTAGTGAGGCAAATGGCAGCAAACGGTTGGAAGGGGGAGCTGATTGGCACACAACTCCAAAAACTGACATTGTTGTCAGGCCCTCAGTGAAATGAAGTGCGGTAAAGTTGCGTCACATGTGTCAGGGTTGCGTCACATGTTGTCCAACTACATTGAGATATGCCTTGCTGGACTATGTCGAATAGAAATGATGCATATCACACAAGCACTGTTTGTAGTGCATCACATTGAGTGGACAGATGCCAATGGATTTTCAGCAGAGAGCCTGTAATCTACGTTTCAGCTGCCGGCATTGTCACAGCAGGAACAAGTTATCAATCGGAGGGCTATTACTGCAGCATTGAGCTGTGCATTTTTGGCTGCAACCTGCATATGCATATACAACAGCCCTTGCATACACCGTGGCCAAAACCCCAGGCTGTGAATCCCTGAGCATGATATCAATGAAGTGCATGCTGTGCATGCACCAAAACTGAGTCAAGTAATGAAAGTTTGAACTTTGCGTTTCACCAACCTCCAGGGCCTCTACTTCACCTGTGCAGCATATTGACTAGTGAATTCACAGACGTTTGAACAAGCCTTGTTCAAGTCGATAAGGCTACTTCGAGGCACTACAGCATTTTGCATGGCGTGTCAAGTGCTTGTTGGAAGCTTATGAAATGGCTTATGTGACAAACTTGTGGGTTTGTGCATTGCAACGACAAGTTGACGCTTTGTATTGAACAGGAATACACTGTGGGATTGTCGGCATAAACAAGCTTGAACTAGCAAGTGTAAACAGGTTGAGGTGAATATCTGCTGCTGTGTGACTAGCAGTGACTTGAACGTGCAACTTTAGCGCTTGGACCCTTGGACATTGCCAACTGTGCATTTGGCTGAGAGATTTGTGCAGCTGAGTATTTTACTGTTGTGCATAATGGGGCATGACTTGGTGGAAATTACACGACAAATCAAGCCTGAGGCAGCAACTTGAGCTGTATAGTGCATGACTCTCAAACTGTTCTGCGGCGGGGCCTCAGGCTTGGCATGCACACTGTGAGAAGGCTTCTGTGCCAACAAGGATTCACTGTAATCAGCATGTCAGTGCCAGCTGTGTGCTGCCTGTTGTGAAAGGTCGTCTTCAACAGAACAGTGAGTAAATGTGCTCAGCGCCAGTGCATGAGAATAATGTTTTGGATGGCAAATGATTTATATCTGAATCACCAGATCTATAATTGCATGGTCTACATGTACGGTCTTGTCATCAACAGCCACTCGGCATCACAAACAGTCAAGCAATACAGTTTGAATGTAGTGTCAGATTTGACTGTCTGGGGATCAGCCATGTTGGTGGCTACCCTTTGGAAAAGTTGGCCATCGCATCATGTTTGGTCCTTGCTTCCCTGACGCTTGTTACTGTGATCGCATGCCGAGTGGCTCATAGTGTGGTCTGCCAACTACAATCTGGCATGTCACCATTGCGTTTTTTGATGCTTCCCCGTGAAGCCACACAATTTGAGACCTGCGATCAACCTGCAACAGCAGCCCACAGTGCTGTTGCTCCACTTGAACATTGTCTGTCTGGAGTGCAGCTTTTTGTCTGCTCGTCTGAACAACTGAGACTGTGCCAAGCCATTGTTGCAGCCATAGACCAGGTGACATTTGAGCAAATGGCTTTTCGCCCCATCTCCCAGTTGGTTGGCTTGTTGCCAGGGCTGTGGGATAGGATCTCACCTCTAAACATCAGCCAAGTTGCATCATACGTTCCAAACCCTGGATCCCTGCCAGGCAGGCACAGTGTGTGCAGTGGCAATGTGTGGCACAGCTGTTGTGGCCTGGCAGGCAGGATACTTTAGTGCAGATAGTGCCATTGGGTTGACGGTGTGTTGAAACGGTACAGAGCGCAACCGCGACATTGTTTGTATGATGTGGGTTGCTTATCTGACTGGCACAGTGTCTGGACCGGGCTAACAAGCTTTGCATGGCAACCTTTGAGCATGTGAGCGATGCGGGCAAATCAGTTGAGTTGTGCAAGAAGCAGATGAAGTTGAGTATGCAGGAATGAGTAGGGCAGTAATGGCAGCCAGTGTGATAGAGAAGTACACTTTGCATCACACCTCTCAATTGTTTTATTGCCCGGCTGGCTAGTCGATGAGCTGCAATCTGAGTGTGGTAGCAGTCCGGAGACTTCATTGAAACAGTACTTGACGCATGCAGTGACAACAGGGCCATCATTGTGGCCCAAAGAGTCTGTCTAGCTTCGAAGTTGTGAGTTCAAGCACAGCAGGCACAAACCATGTTGCTTGAGTTGCGCTCACATAGTCCCCCCCTGGCCAGCTTGCAATTGAAGTACCGGTAACACCCTCAGACAAGACTCGCTGTTATTTTACAAACCCAGGCACACTGCCGCTCAGCCGGGCGTTCAACCGAAAGCCGCAGGATGTAATCCGGTGCTGAGCACCTGTGCCACGTGCAGTCTCTGATATGAAGCAGTACCGGCCGGATGGATAACGAGGGTGCCCTAGTCCACTATTGCACTGTGAGGCCAACTTGTCAGACCGCCTGTAAGGATGGCTTGACCCTCATATCTGACTGCAGATGCAGCCAAGCCAGACAGCCACGGTCCGCAGCCGGGCGGAGCTACCTGGGGCCGTTGTCGGCAGACTACTCAGTCAGTAACTCGTCTGCCAAGTTGTACTGCAACAATCGTATGTGCTGCGCCCATTATTAGAGTCTCGGACTACTTTGGCACAAGTTATGGCATCTCGTATCGCGAGGCTGTCCTCTCTCGGCCTGGGCCCGGAAACCGCTGCGGGACCTCGAGGTTACAGACGACCGGCCCATCCATCTCAAAGAGGTCATCAGAGTTGCACAGGTGTGCTTCCACGTTGCACAGTGCACGGCCACAGACAATGATGTAGGGTTACTGTATAGCCGAGTGTAAGCACCGAGCCGACGGCACCGGTTCCTGCAAGCACTGCAGCCTGTGGCCGCCCTGGCGACGTGCCGAGACTTTTTCACACCCATTTATTCTATCTGCAGCCAGTTATTCGCAACAAAGTACATGTGAATATGTGCAATGCCGTCAACTTAGCCTTATCGCCGTACACCAAGCTCCGTCCGGAGCCTGGTTCTCACATGACCCAGTAACCGGCATGTAAATTTGCCTTGATGGACAGCTGACCACGCTTGCGGAGCCCTGACTACATACCACATATGTGTCACAACTCCTATCAAAGATGTTTGCTGTCTGCTCAACTTCCAGGACGGAGCAGAGACACTCTGCTGAGCTACAACTGCCTGCGGGGCCACTAAGCTGCACTGTGAGCTGTGCTCGCTCAGTGTTGCCTAACGCGCTGCCACTGCCTGCAAAGGACGGTCCAAAGACTGCTTGCAGAACTGGCTGGACATCAGCGGCATGATGTACGCCTGCAACATGTAAGAAAGCAGCAGCAACGGCACTGCTCAACCCCGCAGCAGCTTGTACAGTGGACCAAGCAATTACCCCTCTACATCCAAAACTGCCCTCTGGCTGATTATTCTCTATATTTTGCAAGCTATTTGCCTCCTGGGATTGGCAGGGCATTTATTTTTGACTGCAATTTACGCTGTGACTCGCAGGTCTTGCTGTCTGGGCCAACTCAGCAGTCATTGCCTCTCTCCGACCCTGCCCCACTCCCAGCACAGAGAACTGCTTGCCACATGAAACAGTTTCTGCCAAGCCAAGGGTCGCAAAGGAACTACCTGTGACTGTCAAGCTGGCTCAAAGTACAAACTGTGTTGTGACGATGATTGCCCCTGGCCATGGCCTCTGGCCATACAAACAAGCGCATCTGAAACATGTCTTGCCAGTATCAAACGCTCTCACCAGCAAACATCACCCCAGTGGCTGTGGGCTGTGCTGCAACAGCAAGTGCTGCTGTTGCCACCGTTATGGTCAGCAACACTGCTGAACTCTGACAGTTCCAATGTTGGCCCATGGTGCTAGTGAGGCAACAAGCTGTGCAGCTACTATGCTACTCTTCAACCCTGGTTCTACTGCTTGGCGCAGAACCACGACCGCAACGTGCCAATGCTGGTGCGAGCACCCAAGGCTCATGAACTTTTGGGAGCTGAAGGACCGCTCTGCAAAGACTATCAAAGGAGCAGCATTTTGTTCATTTGAGCTCGTGCATCAACGTGCGGCTGTTTACTGAACACCAGGTTGCAGTATCATATTTTTGCATCCCGCGAGACATGCGAAACATGTAGGTGCGCGAGCAACCTTGGAATGTGAGGCTTGGCCAGCTGGCAGCACGGCTGGCCTCCAAGGTACCGAAGCAGTACAGGATTTCACGTGTGATAGTAGTCTGTCTGCGATAATACCACTAGTATGCGACGCTGGTATCCTCTGCGCAGCCTGGGCGGGCATTTCCAGGTCACAGGCTTGTATTGATGGAAGTTAGAGCACGTGAGCGGGACATGGTCATGCGCGTTAACTGACTTTTGGTTTGAAGCAATACGAATTGTGCGATTTGTGCTTGCTGGTCGCACAGAACAGGCTCTTACAAGGCGACAGAGGCGTGCTGATATCAGTTGTACTGCCATTCCCAGTTTCTCAGGACAGTCCAGTCGCACGCTTGTCACGATGTCGCTGCCACATCGCAACCTAGGTACAAGTCTAAATGGATCATGCATAGGCCTGGGCTGCATGTCCCTTACACCGGGCTTCTATGGCAAAGATAGTGTGTCAGAGGAAGAAGCCATTGCTTTGATCAAGCGGGCGCTGGATCTGGGCGTTACTGTATTCAATACGAGTGATCTCTATGGCCCTTATACAAATGAAGTGATTCTGGGTACGTGCGGGCTGCTTGAGACTGGTATTCGCCCTTGCTGCAGTGGAATGCAGTACTGACTTAGTCAGTTGGCAATAGGCCGGCCTACACTCATCACTGTGCTGACTTACACCGTCGACGTTGTCTGTCCGTGTGATGGCTATGTAGCACGTCAGATGCAGCCCTGCTCTTGACCCAACCAGCCAAACTCTTTGATGTTCCCTTTCACTTACCACAGCAGACCAACTACTCATGCAGACATACTATGTAGTTAGTAACACATTGCCTTTTGCTTACTTCCCTGATCACCTTCCGCTCATGTACTATGGCAGGCAAAGCTCTGAAAGGCGTTCCCCGTGAGAGTGTCGTGATCACAACAAAGTGGGGTCCAATGTTTGAAGGTGGCCAGATCAAGCACAATCAGACACCCGAGTATGCCAGAGAGGTGTGTGTTGAAACCTTTTTTAGCTTGGTACAACACATGCGAGGTGTTTCTTGTCTCTGGCAACAGGCAGTTTAGAATGGTGCTTCTCTTGCTTGCCTTAGCAGTATCGCACAAGGTTCTTGTGTGCCTGTCACAGTCACTGTGCAGCAGTGTTGGGAACCCGGGAAGTTCCCACGCTGTGTGCTGGGACAGCTGTTAAGGCCCCTCTGCGGGCCGGAACTCCAACGCCCCTCACCAGTTCAAGTGCGAGGCAACCACCATGGTTTTGCGTGGCCACCGGACGCGCGCAAAACGTGCTGTAAATTCTGGATTTATCGTTATACGGCATCACGATCGCAGCACTTGGCAAAACAGCTTGTTTGTCCTCCACAGTTGGGTTCATAATAAACCACCTGGCAGCTGTCTCTCACATGCAAGCTCCCGCGTTACAGATGCTGTGCCGCCATCAACAGCACCATCATCAGGGCACAATCGTGGTTGTGACTGCTGTGCACTCCGTGTGCACAGCTGCTGCAATTGAGCTTGTGCTTATGTGCCCTGGGAATGAAGCTGCTGACATTGGTGTGGTGCCAATGACGATGTGCTGACAACAGTGTTGTGTTCTAAAGGCGGTGCTGATGGCACTGTGCTGCTGATGGTGTTGTACTGGTAGCGGTGTTGTGCTGCCAACAATGCTGGTGCCGCTACTGTTGCTGCTGATTTATTTCAGGCTTGTGAAGGGGCATTGAAGCGGCTAGACACCAACTACATCGATCTGTTCACTCTTAGAGGCCCGATACAACCTGGAGTCAACATCACTGAGACTGCCAAAGAGCTCAAGGTATGCCTATTTGCAGCATTCTAGCTTTACTGTACGGTGCTCTGCATGCAAGCACAGCTGCTGCCATGCGTCTGTTAGCTTCATTTGTTGGAAAATACACCTTTCCTCAAGCCAAATCCTTTAGTCTTCAGTTTGCCTGGCTGATCTGATGTTTCAAATTACACAACTTCGCCAAACTGTGTTGAATGGCCCTTTTCTTGACTGCAGGCCTTGCTTGCAGAAGGCAAGATCAGAGGCGTTGGTCTGAGTGAAGTTGGCCCTGACCAGGTCAAAGCAGTAGCGGAGGTGGTGCCTGTCACAGCTATTGAGCAGGAGTGGTCTCTGTTTGTCAGAGACTTGGAGGTGGGTGATGGGGCTTTGTACATATTTGTGGACTCTGCCGAGTCTCATTCCAGGAGCGTACATACAAGCCTGAGCCTGAACCTGGGGCCTCAGGGCTCGCTGTCAAGAGATCAAAACGGTAGCAGAAGTGGGGTGCCTGTTACAGCAACCTGTGTATTGTGATCAGATGAACACAAGCATGCTGCTGCTGTTCCTGTTGCTGCTGCTTGCAGAAAGACCTGTTGCCAGTATGCCGTGAGCTGAACATTGGCGTACTGGCCTACAGCCCCCTAGGACGAGGTATCCTGACCGGACAGCTGAAGGACCTATCAAAGCTTGACCCCAATGACTTCAGGCGCACAGCGGCACCTTGGTTCGCACAAGAGAACCTGGAGCAGGTGGGGTAGGGGGGTAGGGGGTAGGGGGGTGTTCGGGAAGCTGCTGTCACATAGTCTTATCAAGCACACATGTTCATGGGTGTTCACTATTGAGAGAGAGAAGTCACAGTGGACACCTCACACTTAGATTGGTACTCTCCACACTTGATAGTAAACCAATTGAACCAGCAAAGGGTTAAACCAGATGAAACCCAGTCAAGCACTCTATCTCTGTTTTCGCTTTTATGTCCGGCTTATGCAGCCAGATGCGCACACTCAAATCATGTAACTTACGGTAGCATTATCACTATAACCTTTTTAGGCATGCCTCTAAACCTGCCATCAGCTGTTTCATGATTGCTGTCTGCTGCAGTACCTCTTGCGTGTGTATCGTGATGAATGTGTGTAGTGTACTAAGCACTGATGCAAGCTAGGCAGCGCTGTTCCATCCGCTGGCATCGGTATAGCTGTTCATTGCCACGGCACAGCTCCACACTGCAGCTGACACCATCTCCGACATTATCATAACCTCAAAGCCTAGATTATAGTTGTTTCAACAAGCCAGCAGTACACTGTGTGCTGCTGCCTTGGGACTGCAGAACCTGAAGCTTGTTGAGGCAGTCGAGCAAATGGCAGCAGAAAAGGGCTGCACGCCAGGTCAGCTAGCCATTGCCTGGCTGCTCGCCAAAGCCCCCAACGTGATTCCAATCCCTGGTACTAAGAGAGTACAAGCTCTGGAAGAAAATGTTGGAGCTGCTGCTGTGCATCTTACTGCTGAAGATGTTGCAGCGTTGGAGTCAGCGGTGCCACATCAGGCAGTAGCGGGTGATAGATATGCACATATGGAACATGTCACGTATGCGGCAAACATGAAGTGATTGTATTGTTGAGGTCTCTGGCATTTACAGCAAGCAGGCATCACCATGGCAGTTGCTCACCAAATCTTGAACGGCCTATCAATTGCCAACTGTGGCATTCTGAGCAAGGCGGCCTTGCAAGCACAGTCGGCGTTACGACCAGCCGGGCGGCGAAGGTTGTGAGGCCAGGTACAGGGGCATGTGAGGTGCTTGAGGATGGTGCCTGCCTCATTCTGTAACGGCTAACCCCAAACCGGATGCCGGTATGGGGCCCGCTAACGGCCGTTAGGTTCTAGAATTCTGTTGCTTGCAACACACTCTGCGCCTGATTGAGGGCGTCCTCGCATGCGAGTGCGCACTCTCTATACCGTAATGACTCGGGTGGAGGTGAATCTGGATGTGATGGTGATGAGCTCATCCGGAAAGTTGCGCTTTGGGCTAGCTGCAACTTTTTGCTCCCAACTCTTAGTCTAGCGAGGGCGGCAGTGCGAATCACGGTAATCGAAGTCGCGGCAGCTACGAAGCTGACCCCTGCGTTGTCTGCGCCTCGAAGCAGGGTCGAACGTGCGTCGCCCTTTTAGTCGCTTCGTCTAATTGTATCCGACGGGTTGGCAGCAGATGATAGCTCTACCTCCAGGTGCGTACTACTGGACACTTGAACTGACCTGTGCCGATGGGTAGCAGGGTCGAACCAGCGACATCCTGTTGTCTAATGCCCGGCGCCAACCTCTCCGGGAATTCGTGACGCGGGATCGAAGCGGTGACCAGTCGCTTCCTACGCCGAGCGCCAACCCCTCCGGCACCCCTCCGGTGACTCCGACTCCGATTAGTATCACAGACTCCCGTCCAACTCACAAAGTTCAAACCACCTCGAGCTCGTTACTGAATTTGCGAAGGGCATGTTCACTTAGCAAAAGCGGCAGGATGCCCACCCCATGCGCAATAAAGGGCAATCCCCAAGACAGATTTGGACCTTGAAACAAACGTTAACGCTGTCAAGCCAGTTCAATCAACCGTAAGGCTAAAACAGCCTGTGTTTACGACCTCTCGACAGGGGCAACCAAAAACCCCCTACCAGGAGTGGGTTTACGCTGCCACAGTTGCGGCTGCTGTAGGTGTACAGTAGGTTTCTGGCATGACAGACTGGCCGCGCAAGTTGTTTCAATAGGCTACCCCGTACTTCGAATTCAGGTGGTTCAACTACCTGACTGTGAAAGACCGTTCACAACCGGCCCTGGTCAGCAAAAGCCCAGAGACATGCTTTACACCAATGTTGGACAGGCGACCAGCTGCGCAGCAGTGTGAAACACCTGGCACACGACTGTGAAGTTTCCGGAAAATGACTCGATGCTGCCTAACACCGTTAGTATCGTACATAGTGCTGTCATAGCAATACGATGCTGCACAACTACCACCACAGCAGGCTTCAAAGGCCCAGCAGCGACCAACATCGTACTATCATAGTGATGATGATAGTCATTGCAATATAACCCAGAAGCATCTACGCACACAACAGTAGCACCTTCAGCTTGGCGTTGCCCTTATGCTGCAACATGCAACATACAACATACTGCCAAAAGTTGCATTTGACCACAACAGCAGTCACACGATGCTCACATGGCTTGATGCATGTGGCCTGATACATGTGCGTCACTTTTCACAATCCAGACTCATCAGCAACCAACAGCAATCAGAACAAAATAAGAGTACAAGCACTTGGTGACTAATTGATACAGACACTAACATAGAAGTTACACGCAGCACACATGACTATGGCTCAAGCAGCTGCAGATAGCTTGCACACTTACTGCCGCACATGGTGTACTGCATGGCAACGCTGAGCTGACATGATCTAACAGCTCAAGACGCCTGGGTGCCA
>NSMO01000355.1:0-16266 GCA_002588565.1 Coelastrella sp. UTEX B 3026
ATAGCCAACTGGCTAGCGCCCCTACTGTACAATACGTAACGAGTAACACAGTATCCAATACGCCGATATCAACAGCTTTGGGTCTGAAGGTGGATGATAACCCCAAGAAACCCCTTGCCTGTGCTACAGGCGCGGGGTTTGGCGCGTAATACTCTCACTACGTATACGGCCACTGGACGCTAAGCCACCGTGAGTCACGTTGAGTGCCTGTTGATTTCAATAAGTGCGCTTAGCGCCTTAAGAGAACCTCCGACTGCAATCAGCGCACTAAGCTGGGAGTCTCAGAGGCCTAATGAGACTAGCCGGAGTTGCATCAGCAAGCAAGCCATGGTGGCAGTGCGTCTTTCGCTACAGGTGAACAGTAACGTTATACTGTGGATGCAACCAGCTTTTCTGTGTGTATTTGTGTGTATTCAGCGTCACAAACCAGCAGTCGCACCTTAGGAACACAAGCAGGGCAAGTTGGAAACTTTGAATTGCAGTGATCTCTGAACAGCTCTTCTGATGAATGACTGCCGCTTTGCATGGCGTCTCACTCACGACGGATATGCCAACAGCAGCACAACAGCACATGATGACTGCCGCTGCCACCATTGATGCTGCAACTGCTGCAGCCATACAGGGCGCGTCGCATTGCCTTTGCCTATGAGCAGCAGCAGCACACTGTAAATCTGTCGGAGACACCCTGCGGGTTGACTGTACACTCAAGCATCTGTATGATACTGCGAACTCAGCAGATTGTTTCCATATTGATGCATCTGCAGCCAGCACTCAGCCAACTTTTGGTGAACATGCTCGGTAACTGCCTCAAGGCGCAGTGCAACAATTCAACCAAGATGGCTGACACACAAGACTGCATATTGTTCTTTTATGTGATTATAGGCTGGACATCACATGACATAACGGGGCAGGTCTTCTCTGCTATCACCCTGGTGAGCCAGCAAACGCTGCTGCCACACTAACCTGGCACGACTGCGAGCGGCACCACACAATATACACACAGCAGAGTTGGATGTCGGAAAATGCAGCAGAAAGCATGTCTGACACTCGATCTCAGATAAAAATGTTATGCCCAGCATTTGCAGCTGAATGCACACACCTGCTGAATACGTACTACGTAGCTAGCTAGTAGCACAATAAAGCACCTGGGCGACACCGGTGGCATTCCCACCAGCAGGGCCCAGTGCACACTCAGGACACCAATCAACACAGTGCCGCTCTACATGCACTGCAGGTTTGCAACACAGTAGGTTGCTAGCCCTGCAGCATGCGCTGCTGAAACCCGTACCAAAGCTTGACAGCAACTGTATACATGTGTGGATGCATTTGTGGCGCCTTGTATCAGTGCACTCCAGTCCTGCGGTGCACCTTAGCCCACAAAGATACCAATAATGTTGACTCAGAACACACACTGCACATGGCGGTAAGCAAATCCAACTGCTGTGCTAGTATAGTCGCTGCCGGATGCCCAAACACCAGCACATCCGTTGCAGTACATATCAGCCACGTGCTGCTGCTGCTGAGTCCTATGCACAACACCTAAGACGGTACTTGCTGCACATCTGCTGTAGCATGGCCTTTGTAAGCCAGTAAGAAGCTGTCCGATCTCAAGATTCTAAGCCAGTAAGAAGCTGTCCGATCTCAAGAGAATACTTGATTGACACCACTCACACATATGATGCACCGTGCGGCATAAGGAACCTAACACACAGCGTAAACATGGGCGCATCAGGATACGGCCACCCAGAGTTTCAGGGTGCAATATAATGCGCACTAACAGTTGTGCGCTTGATGGGCTTCAAGGTGGTCAAGTTGACCACCGCCAAGCTCTAAAAAGCACCAAATGGATGTTGTTATGCAACAACAGCATGCTGTTGCAACCACTAGCATATGTTTGAGTGGGTGACACTGCTGCTTGCACTGTCGCCAGTCCTATGAACATGGCGGTTGCTGCTGACGCAACCACCGCAGAACTTCCAGGTATCCTGCTGCTTCTGCTGCTGCTGTACGTGTGGCTGTGCATCAAGGGCTTGGTGGCACCTGCTGGCGCAACCATCGCAAGATGTCCAGACGTCCATGACTTTCTGCCAATGTGCACATAGTCTGTTGGTCCCATGGGCATGGCGGCTCCTGTTGACACATCCATTGCAGAACATGAAGGTGCCCACCTACAACTGCTGCGCTGCATGTGGAGTAATTCCATGGGCATGGTGGCTCCTGCTGACGCATCCATTGCAGCATTTGAAGGTGGCCACCTCCAGCTGCCAGTGCGCACATAACCTCTTTGTCCCATGGGTATGGTGGCTCTTGTCGACGCATCCACTGCAGCAATTGAAGATGGCCACGTGCTGCTGCTGCTCTGCATGTTTCTTCATCCCATGGGCATGGTGGTTCCTGTTGACGCATCCACTGCAGCATATGGAGGTGGCCACCTGCTGCTGCTACTCTGCATGTGTCTGCATCCCATGGGCATGGTGGCTCCTGCTGACGCATCCACTGCAGCAATTGAAGATGGCCGCGTGCTGCTGCTGCTGTGCATGTGTCTGCATCCCATGGGCATGGTGGTTCCTGTTGACGCATCCACTGCAGCATATGGGGGTGGCCAACTGCTGCTGCTGCTCTGCATGTGTCTGCATCCCATGGGCATGGTGGCTCCTGCTGACGCATCCATTGCAGCAATTCAAGGTGGCCACGGCATGCTGCAAGTGTGCACATATCGTCTTCATCCCAAGGGCATGGTGGCTCCTGCTGACGCAGCCATTGCAGCATGTGAAGGTGGCCACCTTCAGCTGCTGCTCTGCATGTATCTTCATCCAATGGGCATGGTGGCTCCTGCTGACGCAGCCACTGCAGTACATCTAAGCGGCCACCTTCAGCTGCTGCTCTGCATGTATCTTCATCCCATGGGCATGGTGGTTCCTGCTGACGCAGCCATTGCAGTACATCTAGGTGGCCTCGTCCTGCCGCTAAGGTACATGTGCGTGCATCCCAGACGCAAGGTGGCTGCTGTTGACGCAACCATTGCAACACTTCCAAATGGCCACAGTCGGCGGCTGCTGCACACACGCAGGTATCCCAGGCGCAACGGGGCTGCTGTTCACGCAGCCACTGCAGTACACTGAGCTGCCCACGTTCTGCTGCCGACTCGAAGACGCGCGCGCTCCAGATGCTGGGCTGCAGTTGCGATTGAAGCCAGTGCAGGATATGGATGTGGCCAGCTGCTGCTGCTGCGCATAGGACACGGCTGTAACCATATTCAGAGACTGGCTGCTGCTGCCAAATCCATTTGATCGCTTCCAAGTCCCCGGCAGCTGCTCGTGCGGAAAGCACTGGTACTGCAGTACCACAAAGGTGTCCCCTCTCATGCATCTGCTGCAGCACCCAGAGCGGCAACTCGGGGTCTGCTGCGCTGATTCTGCTGTGTTTCGGCCCATAGTGCTGATATGCTTGCTTGCAAACGAGTTTGGCTGCATAAGCCTTGGCGTTGGGCGTCAGGAAGTCCAATATCTGTTGTAACACGTCCCATGTAAAGATGGGAGCCTGAACAGTAGACAGCATGCAGCCCAGTAAGTGCTCGGTCGGCTGCTACGCAGTGATTTGGTGCATTGTATGTGGCCTTGACATAATCACACGTCTCATTGTCTAGCGCACTGCAAGTTTGCACTCGATGTCCCGTTCTATATACACACCGAGGTGCAGGCAACAACCCTGTAGTCCTCCATCGTGCTTTCTGGGCAAGGGGTCTACAATGGTCACTCACAAACGCCTCGCGATGCTGAAAGCAAAGCGGAGGCCTTAGACATGATGCTACAGGCGAATGGTCACGCTGTTTGGCTAGCGCAAGCGCCCCTACTGCACAATACGCAGCGAGTAACACAGATTCAATATCGGCACTATCAACAGTTCTGGGTCTGAAGGTGAGGATGATAACCCCAAGAAACCTGCCTCTGCTACAGGCGCGAGGTTGGCGCGTAACACTCTCAATACCGCCACACTGGACGCTAAAGCACCGTGAGACATGTTACGTGCTTATGTATTGCATTAAGCGTGCCTAGCGCCTTCAGAGAACCTCCAACTGCGTTTGATGCACTTAGCGTCCCGCTTGATGCGAGTCAAGACGCTTAACGCTACCTAAACTTGGCTGTTTGGGCAAACAACCGCACATGATGATTATCATATCCCAACACCCACGCGGCACATGGATGCTGCATCAAGCGTTGCTCAAATCCGTGCTGCTATACAGCCTGCACTGTACAGCTGGCTGTACAGAGAGCAGTGAGAAGCACAACCCAAAAATGGCAAACAGACAACACAGCAACATACTCAAACACTGTATGATTGTACATTTGGTGCCCGGGCCCTGCCCCTCAACAAGCTTTTATTGTGTGATGCCCCTTCCTACCAAGCCACAATTGTTGCAACCACAAAGGCACCACCACAAATGATGGTGATGACTTATGCTCAGCGGCCCAGCTACTCCTCTGAGCCCTCATTCCTCAACTTTGGATTGCTTTCTGAATCCTGACTCTTGCTAGGGCTTTTTTCTTCGGCTCTGTGTCCCGTTCAGTACCTTGATCTTCTCTTCTGTGGCCGGCACAACTGCTATGTAGTGATACCTGTGGTCGTCGTCATCAGCATTCACCGGCTCATACTCCAGGGCAGGCTGCTTGCCCTTTTTGAGCTTGTGGCCCTGTTTGTGAGCTGGTCGTGTGGCGGACTTGCCGCTTTTGCTTGTTGGCCTGAGTGGCCATCCTGATGAACTGAACTGCTGTTGCTGGTGGGGTGGCTTGTCTAGTGCTGCTGCTGCCTTGTGGCGGTTGCCTGATGCAAGCTGCGCCTCAGGAATACTTCCCTCCAGCTTCTGACCCTTGACTTCTTGTCAACCTCCTGCAGAACAGTACAACAACACCTCACAGTATGTCGTGGCCACCTCAACACGAGAGACATAACGTTGCAGCCTGTTGCTGCTGCTGTTCTCTAAAAATGTCTTTGGATGCGCTAATGTCAATGTGCTAGACTCATGACCTGAAGCTGGATGAAGCTGTCATGAAAACACAGCAAGGTGAAGGTTGCCCGCTGCTGACCATGGCCATGTGCCTGCCTATGCAGACCACACATCTGCCTCAGAGTTTATCACTTACAACTGCCCGTATGAACTGCTACTGGGTCATCACACAAGGCTGCAAGCACTGTCACAACTCCTGGCCAGGACCCCCCCCCCCCCCCAAACTTCCCCACCACAGCTCATCAATGCTACAGCCCAAAAGAAGTGCTACTGGATCATCCTACAGGGCTGCAAGCACTGTCATAACTCCTGGCCAGAACACCCCCTCCCTCTGCCCCTGGGTCCCGCCTGCTGAGAAGGGTCATTACCTGGTTGGCAGCTGCACACATTGCTAGGACGTCAGCGTCATCATCTTGTTGGTCAGTGCCAGCTCCTGCTTTGGCTGTTGCCCTCTTGTGCCTCTGCTGATTAGCTGAATTGTCGCTGACTGGAGATGACTCGGGGCGTGTTGGTCCCTGTCGCTAGCGGCGCTGCTACTGCTGCTGCTGGCGGTGGTTGTTTGACAGCTTAGGCGGGCAGGCTGCAGGCAACACAGCATGGCGCGTACACGTTGATGCCGTGGCCAGGACACCTGGCAGATGCTGGCCAGATCCTCTGAGCATTGATGCACCATATGTGACACGTGCCAGCACAGCAAGAATGCCACTAACATGCATATTAGCATCCAGCCAATGCTGTGATTTATGCCCCAAGTTGGGCCGCTACACACATATTGAATGCAGCGCCCTCAGTAATCTGAGCAAGAGAGCTATAGCAGCCATGACCGGAACAATGTGAATCATCATTTGGGAATCCTGTTATGAGCCGGCCTTGCTGTGATGGCTGCATACAAACACACTTTACCCATTTACCAGCAACAACAGCAGCAGTAGCCAAGAGGTCCGTGGGGTCAGACTCCAGTGCTTTCGACTCAGAGTCTGTATGTCATCAGGTGCTGCAGGCCTCAACAGCAGTAAAAGACACACTGTGTGAGTTGAACTCAGTGGTGTTGGTATGAGATCTCACAGCAACTGAGGTGCTGGAAGTGCGCACATTGCTCAGCAGACACATTAGGATTGCTGAGCTGCAGTACCGCCTGCAAGGGTGCCATTCTATGCTGACAAATGCATCATAACAAGAGCAGCATGCTGCAGGGCTGCGCAGCCATGTGAATCTGATTGGTGACCAGCTGCTGCAGGCTGCCCAGAGAAGGCTACAGCTAGCACATACGCAGGATGTGCAGCTGCCTTCAACAGAGCATTGCCAGAAGCTACTAATGCTGGTTACATGTTCCTAGCACACGTAACAATCAGCTCTCACATATGTGTATGGCTGGCAGTTGCCGCCGTGCATGCTCGCCACTGGGCCTAAGCTTGCTCTCCCTTTATGAAACAAACAACCACCCAGCAGCAAACAAGGCCCACCACATGCATGATTACAAAGCAAACCTCAGAATAACAACCACTTGTAACAATAGTCCCTGGCTTGCCACAGTGCTCCAGTCTCACAGCAGCCCGCTGGGTGAAAACCTGTATGCACATGAAGCCAGCTTGTCAGCTGAAAGTCAGCAGCACCGTCCTGAAAAGCAACAGGTTAGGCTACTGGGCACGCTTCAAGCTCCAGGTGCAGAGTGCAACCAGCCAGGCAACGTGCTGCTGTACGTCTACCCATTACGACACTGTCGTAGGCTACAACACCACAGCCAGAAACATTGTCTGCGATGCAGCCATTGTCCATGATCATCATACATTCAGTGCATGCCATATCTGTGTGCTTTTGTTGCTGACCAGCATGCAGTGACTGGATGGCGGCACAGCTTTGGGCCAGAGGTTGGACTGAGGCCATCTATATATGTAGATCACTGTTCTCAGGCAATCTCCCTGCCAGCTAGTGCTTTATTGCGGGATAAGTGAGGTACAATCATGATGTACCAACTTGCAAGTTTCCAAGTCCGTGCTGCAGGCCTCAATAACAGAAGGTGCTGTCCTGATTCAGAATTGCACATCTGCCACACCTGCTCATCCAACCTGGCAGGTGATATCACACAAGCTCCATGCCACAACTGTGCGATACATCTCCAGTGTTAGTCTCAGTCATCCAGCATTCCAGCTAGTCAACAAATGCCAAAGTTTTGTTTGATGGTGCACCGTGCATCAACATTGCGCAGTTTCACGTACCCCTGCAAATATTGTTTAATCTTTCAATCCATCACCACACTATCATCACCCAGTTACTGCCAACATTCCCTGCTCAGCAAAGGTGCGGAAAGAAGGGTCTTTCGAAGTACGCCTCATTCACCATGGGCCCAACAGAGCCAAACATGGTAATGCGGCTGAGAGAGGTGCAACATACATGTACAGCACGCTACATGTACACATACAGGAATGACACAACAAGTGATCCAGACACCTGCTGGCCACAACAGAATGCTGCAAGCATGCAGGCAACAACGCTGTTGTGGTTGACTGCTGCGGCCATGTGGGCACCACACAATTTGCACACAGCAGATATTGGACCCAAAAGCAAAAAAGCAGGAAGAAACCAAGGACAACACTCAACCTCATATTGGAATGTTATGTCCAGCATCTGCAGCTGGTTGTGCACACGTGCTGAACACCTATCACAACACAGTACCTGGGCAACACCGGTGGCACTCCCACAGGCAGGGCCCAGTGCACACACATCAGGACACCAACTGCACAACACAATGCCACTCTAATCACACTACAAATTCACACAACCGGGAGCTGACTACGGCTCGTCAGCCCCATGCCATCATGCAACATACAGTGCATCAGTTTGCTTGGCATTCATTATTGCATGAGCTGATTTCGCAAACTTATTAGTGCACCCCATCAACAGAGTGGCAACAGAGGCTTCAACTCAAAGATGCCTCAAGCTACAACGCCATATCCGTCACGGCAGATATAAAAGGACCTATGTAACGACAGTATGGCAGCTGCTACCACCATGCACACTGCAATGGGTGCCTACTGCAATGGGTGCCTACTGGGGCGCAGTGGACGGCCCACGCCAACATCAGCAGCACCTTGAAGACCAGGATGTGAGTAAACAAACAACACTGGCTGACTATACACTCAAACAACTGTATGATACTAGTACCACATATACCACAAACCCAGAACATTGCCACGCCAACATCAGCAGCACAGGGTACACAGGGAAATGTCTGAACAAACTATATTAGCTGACTCAGCCGGGTCCGGGCAGGTCTTTAGTTGGATGTGACAACTGTACGATACCACAATCCCAGGACATTGTTCATGTACACATCCACTGGAGTCTGCCACAGCATCCAGCCTAGGCTAGCATGTATGGTCATCATGATTAGAAGCTGTCGTAGCGCCATGCAATGCTAATCATTCAAGCCAACATGACCGACTAAGGAGGCTGCATTATGCTTTGTGATGTCATTATTTGGCAGAGCACAGAACTTGGCTGCATACAGCAGCATGCTAGCCCCACAGGATGCACTGCTGAAACACCCTGGAGCAAGGTTGACAGCTGCGGTGCATATGTACAACAATTCAAAGCGTCTGGATGCATCTGTGACGCCTTGTACTACATATATAAATACGCAACTTTGTGCACTTCTGCGGTGCATCTGAGCCCACAACGATACCGTATCTTAATGAGCTAGAATGTTGACCTCAAGCACACAATGCAGGGAGGGTGTATACCAGTCTAACTGCTGTGCCAGTAGTTGCTGCCGGATATCCAAACACAAGCACAGTCGTCGCAGTACATACAAGCCATGTGCTGCCGCTGATATCACACACACACTCACACACAATGAACCCAACACACTGCGTAATCCTGGCCCCACCATGAATCCGGCCTGTCTGATTGATAACCTTCCAGTGCAATGTTGTGCCTAAAAGCAGTGATAAGCATAAGCACTTTGTTTGCTTGGACACCACCAAGTTCCAACAAACACCACACTGTCTGAGATATGAGATCTGAGATTCTGTTCTGCAATAACAGCATGCTGTAGCAACCACTAGCACGGTTTGGGTAAAACATACTGCTGTTCATGCACTGTTGCGAGTCCCATGAACACGGTGGTTTCTGCTGACACAGCCACTGCAGAACATCCAGGTTCTGCAGCTGCTGTTGTGCATGTAGCTGTGCATCAAGGGCTCGGTGGCACCTGCTAGCGCAACCATTGTAATATGTCAAGGTGTCTGTTTTCTGCTGCCAGTGTGCGTATACTCCCTTCGTTCCATGGGCATGGCGGCTCCTGTTGACGCAGCCACTGCAGCGTTTCAAGGTGGCCACATCTTGCTGCTGCTCTGCATGTTTCTTCATCCCATGGGCATGGCGGCTCCTGTTGACGCAACCATTGCAAAACATCTAGATGGCCTTGTGCTGCCGCTACTGCACATGTGTATGCATTCCAGGGGCAAGGGGGCTGTTGTTGACGCAACCACTGCAACACAACATGGCCATGTTTGGCTGCTGCTGAGCAAGTATACTCATCCCATGGGCATGGTGGCTCCTGCTGACGCAACCACTGCAGGACGTCGAGGTGACCTTCTGCTGCCGCTGCCCTACATACCGATGTATCCCAGGGGCAAGGGGGCTGCTGCTGACGCAACCATTGCAACATTTCAAGATGGCCACATTCGGCTGCTGCTGCACACGTATGTTTATCCCATGGGCAAGGTGGCTCCTGCTGACGCAGCCACTGCAGAACATTTAGGCGGCCTTTTGCTGCTGCAGACATGCATGTGAAGGCATTCCAGGGGCAAGGTGGCTCCTGTTGACGCAGCCACTGCAGAACATCTAGGTGGCCTCCTCCTGCCGCTGAGTCACACGAGAGTGCATCCCATGGGCAAGGTGGCTGCTGTTGACGCATCCACTGCAGAACATCTAGGTGGCCTCCTGCTGCCGCTGAGCTGCATGTGTATTCCTCCCAGGGGCAAGGTGGCTGCTGTTGACGCAGCCACTGCAGAACATCTAGGTGGCCTCCTGCTGCTGCTGCCATACACAGCGCGTCTTCATACCAGGGGCAAGGTGGTTCATGTTGACGCAGCCATTGCAACACTTCAAGATGGCCAAGTGCGGCTGCTGCTGCACACGTTGCTTCATCCCATTTGCAAGGTGGCTCCTGTTGACGCATCCACTGCAGAACATCTAGGTGGCCTCCTGCTGCTGCTCTTGTGCATGTACGTTCATCCCATGGGCAAGGGGGCTCCTGCTGACGCAGCCACTGCAGAACAACCAGGTGGCCTCCTGCTGCCGCTGAGTCGCACGTGTATGCATCCCATGGGCAAGGTGGCTCCTGTTGACGCAGCCACTCCAGTACACTGAGCTGCCCGCGTGCTGCTGCTGACTCGCAGAGGCGTGCATCCCAGACGCTAGGCTGCGGTTGCGAGCGAAGCCATTGCAGGATATGGGTGTGTCCAGCTGCCGCTGCTGCACATAGAACACTGCTGTAACCATCATTAGACGCTGGCTGCTGCGGCCAAATCCATTGGACCGCTTCCAAGTCCCCGGCAGCTGCTCGTGCAGACAGCACTGCAGTACTACAAAGGTGTCCCATCTCATGCATCTGCTGCAGCACCCACAGGGGTAACTCAGGGTCTGCTGCACTGATACTGTTGTATTCCGGCCTATAACGGTGATAAGCTTGCTTGCAAACGAGTTTGGCTGCATAAGCCTTGGCGTTGGGCGTCAGGAAGCCGAATATGTCCAGTACCAGTTCAATAGGGAGAGCCTGAACAGCAGACAGCATGCAGCCCAGTAAGTGCGCATTTGTCTGCTAAGCATTACGGTGCATTCTATGTGAACGCGACATGAGTAAACGTCCAATTGCCTAGCGCACTGCGCGTGCGACTACTAGTATGCACTCAATGCGCGTACTGTACACGCACCGAGGCGCGGGCAACACCCCTGTTGTCATCCATCAGGCTGCCTGGGCAAGATGTCTACTATGTGTGTGCACACCAACGCCTCGCGATGCTGAAAGCAAAGCAGAGGCCTCGGACAATATGCTGCAGGCAAATGGTCAGGCTGTCTGGCTAGCGCAAGTGTCCCTACTGTACAGTACGCAACGTACAATCAAACAGCATTCAGTACTTTTTGTGGTTCTGAAGGTGAGGAGTATGACCCCAGGCAACCCCTTGCCTGTGCTACAGGCGCGAGGTTTGGCGCGTAACACTTTCACTGCGGCCACATTGGACGACACGTCACCTTAAGTTACGTTGAGGTCTTCCAAATAGCACTGAGTGCGCTTGGTGCCTCAGGAGAACCTCCAAGTGCGCTTAGAGCACTAAGCGTCGCGCTCGATGCGAGTTAAGCCCGGTTAACGCTACTAAGCTTGGCCAGTTGAGCTGCAACAACCACATAATATGCGTCTGATGATCTTCATATCCCAGCATCCACGCGGGACATGCATGCTGCATCGAGCTTTGCTCATTTCCGTGCTGCTGTACAGCCTGTACAGTGAGATGCACAACCCCAAACTAGCAAACTGGCAGCACAGCAGTAAACTGAGACATTGTATGACTGGACATCTGGTGTGCGGACCCCCTACCCGCAACGAGCTGTAACCGTTTGTGTGATGCCCCCTCCCACCAACCCACAACTACTTGGGCCATAACTTATCCCCAGCTGTTCATCTACTCCTCTGAGCCCTCACTGCTGAACTCTGGATCCCTTTCTGAGTCATCATTCTCGCTATAGCTTTCAAACTCTGGCTCTGTGTCCCATTCAGTACCTTGATCCTCTACATAGCTGTGGCCTAGGCCTGCAGGCCTGCACAACATCCATGTGTTGATACGTGTTATCGTCGTCATCAGCGTCCGCCACTGGCTGACAGCTCATACACCAGAGCAGGCTGCTTGTCCTTTTTGCACTTGTTGCCCTGTTGATGAGCTGGCTGTGCGGCGGATTTGCCCTTTGCAGCCTTGCTTGTCGGCCTGAGGCGGCAGGCCTGCTGAGCTGAAATGCTGTTGTTGGTGGGGTGGCTTGTCTAATGCTGTTGCTGCCTTGTGGCGGTTGCCCAATGCAAGCTGCGCCTCAGGAATGATTCCTTGCAGCTGATGACCCTTGGCCTCCTTGCCAACCTCCTGCAGAACATTTTAACACCACCTCACAATACTGCATGACCACATTGACAGGAGAGACATGACATTGTAGCCTGTCGCTGCTGCAGTTTTGGTAGACTTTATATGCGCAAATGGTACGTGCTCATGACCTGAAGCTGGTTGAAGCTATTATGAAAGCCCAGCAAGGTAACGTTGCCTTACTGCCTGCCTATGCAGATCACACGCGGCCCACAGTTCATCACATACCACAGCCCATGTGAACTGCTATTGGGTCGTCCTACAAGGCTGAAAGCACTGTCATGAATCCTGGCCAGAACACCCCCTCCCTCTGCCCCTGGGTCCCGCCTGCTGAGAAGGGTCAATACCTGGTTGGCAGCTGCACACATTGCTAGGATGCCAGCGCCATCTCTGACAACAATGCTTATTGTTCAGGGCAGTTGCTGCCTTTGAGCTTCTGCTGATTGCATTTAAGACTGTCGCTGACTGAATGCGGCTGCGGGCTTGTTAGTACCTATCGCTGCTACTGTTGCTGCTGCTGCTGCTGGTTGTTTGACGGCACCTCTTAGGCTGGCAGGCTGCAGACAACACAGCATGGCGTCTATGCCGTGGCCGTGACACCTGGCAGATGCTTTCCAGCCTAAAGTGGAATAGCAGCTGTAGCAGCCAGACCATGGTGAAGTATGTTTCATCCAGCCAGTGCATGCTTGATCTTCGATTGAGAATCCTGTTATGAGCTGGCCTTGCCAAGCGCCATACCTGACTCCTTTTCCAAGCAGCAGCAGCGGCAGCAGCACCTGCAAAGAGGTCCATGGGGTCAGACTCCAGTGCATCCAGGGTCTGCTGACTCTCACCACTCACAACAGATGCTGCAGACTGCAACAGCAGTGGATGACACACAACGGTGGTGATAGGAAACCTCAGGTGCTGAAAGGGCACACACTGCTCAGCAGACACACTATGAATGCTGAGCTGCAGTACCGCCTGGAAGGGTGCCATTCTGCGCTCATAAACACAGAGGTGTTAGAGCAGCAGCCATCAGAATCTGCCAAATTCAAACCAAGTTGGTGAGCAGCTGTTGCAGGCTGCCCACAAAAGCCTAGCACATACGCAGAATGCGCAGCTCCCAGCTGCAACAGAGCATTGCCAGAAGCTACTAAAGCTGGTTAATAAAAAAACACATGTTCTAGCACACGTAACAATCAGCAGTCACTTATGGGAATAGCTGGTAGATGCTGTTGGGCTTCACAGCAGCCCACTGGTTGAATAGGTGTGTGCGCATGAAGCCAGCATGTCAGCAGCAAGTCAGCAGCACCGTACTGTGAAGCAACAAGTGTGGCTACTGACCACGATTGTTGGATGGGCTATAGGTGAATGACTGGTAATGCACGTTGCTGGCAGGCAACGTGCAGTGCTATCGTTGTGGGCGATAGCAACTCCTGCAATTTGGCTGATGAGATCATGCGCCGCATGATCACCCATGTTGTATGACATCTAGAACACCACAGCCAGCCGATACAATCCAGCCACCAAGACACCTGCTGGAGTGTGAACGGATGCTCTGGCTGACACATCTAATGGCCTACTGTGGTGAGTTGTGCGGCCAGAGCTCACCTGTCTACTTGCACTGCACACGGCTGCATGTAGTACTGCAATATAGCATGTGCTGCTTCCAGTGTTTACTATCACCCCGCTGCCTTGCTTGATCATGTCAAGCGCCATTGCTTTGTTCGTGACAAACATGGCACACAGAATGACCTGCAGAGGCAGCAAGCACGCAGCACTCATCACATTGAGTCATGGAGGGTAGCAGATGTCATGATTGACATAACTGTCTTTACAGCAATCCAAGGCAATGCTTTTACAGGGCCAGCGCATGGCTCTTGGAAGGCTGAATAGGTGTTGCAAGCCAGTAACAACTGGAGCCATCATCAGTAGCTGATTCATCCAGCGTTTCAGCTGGTCAACGCACTTCTCAGCAAGTCTTGCTGGTATATTCTTCCTTGCACTGTGCATCAACATTGTGCAACTTCATCTACCGCTTGAACATAAGTCAAATTTTCCAATCTATTACTGCCAGTTTTCCCCCCTCAGCACAAAGGAACAAAGAAGAACCTTTTCGAAAGTACGCCTCATTCACGATGAGATCTTAGACCAACGAAGCCAAACATGGCAATGCGGCCAGAAGAGGTGTAACATGCTTGAACAGTACGCTACACGTACACATACACACTGCTGCATCAAGTGATCGCACATACGCTGGCCACAACAGATTGCTGGACAGCTGGAGGCATGCAGGCACCAACGTTGTTGCAGTTGACTCCTGCTGTCGTGTAGGCACCACACAACTTGCAGTAGTTGCTCAACATAATATATACCGAACTGAAATGAGTGTCAGAGTTGGTTTTTGTTTGCTTTATCGTTTTGGGTCCACAGCAAGGTTTGGACTCAAAAAGATAAAGCAAACAAAAACCAACTCTGACACTCATTCAGTTCAGTATATGTCATGTCGAGCAACTACAGCTGGATGCGCACACCTGCTGAATATGCAGCACAACAAAGTACCTTGTGACACAGACCGTCTGTGCAGCCCTCAGCGACTACTCCTAGATCGGTGACAGTCAGGAGTCGTGAGATTTACAGGAGAGCAGCAAAGTGCAGTACACTACATGTACACATACACACTGCTGCAACTTGTTAACAAGTGATCGCAGACACATGCTGGCCACAACAGAATGCTGCACACCTGCAAGCATGCAGGCAACAACGATGTTGCAATTGCAGTGAAGTGCTGCGGCCATACTAGTAGGCATTACAGAACCTGCACACAGCAAAGTTTGGACCCAAAAGGATAAATCGACACGCCAGTTGGCTGTGTCACTTCAGTTTTATCCGGTTAGTGGAGAGTACTGCCTGAGGCGGTGAGGTATCCACGTGTAACAACCCTCTCTCAAAAAATCAGACAGAAACGAAGTCTGACTCTCAATCTCAAATCAGAACGTTTTAACCAGCAACTACAGCTGGATGCGCACACCTGCTGAATACGTAGCACAACACACAACCCGAGCAACACCGGCGGCATTCCCACCGGCAGGACCAAGTGCACACACACATCAGGACACCAACCGCCCAGCACAATGCCATTCTACATACACCGCCATTTTCCAGTACAACAGCTTGCTAGCCCCACAGGATGCGCTGCTGAAACCCCTGCCGAAGGTTGACAGCTGCAGTACACATGCATGATTGTTTCCTCTGCTTGTCAGCCCCATGACAGCATGCAAGACACAGCTTGGCTGCATACAACAGCTTGCTAGCCCAACAGGATGCACTGCTGAAACCCCGTGCCAAACCTTGGTTGACAACTGCGGTGTATATCTGTAACCATATGAAGGCGTCTGGATGCATTTGTGACGCCTTGCATCAGTCTACTGTAATCCTGCGGTGCATCAAATTAGATATAAGCCCACTTGTAAGCCCACGAAGATACCTAGTCTAAAAATGTTGACTCACAGCACACACTGCACATGGGTGGTATGCAAGTCCAGAAGTTGCTGCGCTAGTAGTCGCTGCCGGATGTTGAAACACAAGCACAACCATTGCAGAACATATCATCCATGTTCTGCCGCATAGTAGCCACGTGCTGCCGAATCCTAAGCAGAACACCCAAGACAACAACTTACTGCGCACATACATGTGCAGTATATATGTGTACATACTACATATGTGCAGTATACACACTGCAGGATTCCCTTTGTGGGCCAGTAAGACAGCTGTTCGACTTCAAGGCCTCTGAGAGGGGTTGATTGACAGACATCACTCACACTCACATACGGAGCCCAACACGCAGCGCAGCTCTGATGCCTCCGGGGATACACTGACAGTTAAACCATACAATGACAGTGCGATGTAGCGCGCACTGGCAGTGTCAGGCACTAATCTGCTTTTACACTGCCAAGCTCTAACAAGCACCATACAAGTGTTATTATGCAAAACAAGCATGCTGTTGCAGCCACTGCCATATGTCTGTGTGGGGTTTGTTGTTGTCCATGCACTGCCACCATTCGTATATGCATAACCACTGCATAACATGAAGGCACCCTGCTGCTGCTGCTGTACAGGTAGCTGTGCATCAAGGACTTCAAGTCCACG
>NSMO01000356.1:0-14988 GCA_002588565.1 Coelastrella sp. UTEX B 3026
ACCATAGTGCAATCCGAGAAGCCAAGCTCAAACCTTGGAAGCGATGCCTAAAGCTGTCACAAACACCAATGCTGTCAAGCCAGCACTTCTACAGCCGGTATCTACCAGTAGCACCCACAGGCATACCCTAGTATGTACAAGCCCGCTGTAACAGATCTTCTTAGCCCAGAACTTGAACTATCCTGATACCCCAACCCCCATCAACCAGCTACAGGTACCCTCTGCAGAGCAGCAAGGTTCTTTGTACCGAACAACTTCAGCTTCCTTGCTGTACTGCCCAGCCACCTGCTCTGCAATAAGACCTCCGTTGAAGATGTTCAGCACAGTGATGTCCTGCAGCAGGGGACAGCAGTACAGGCATCGAGTCCGGCTCATAGGAGTTGGAGCTGAGCTCGTAACTCAGCCAATCCCAAGGCAAGCGGCATACTGCCAAAGTTAGACACAAACAATGAAATGACACAGTCGGGCAAAAGCAAGCAAGCACAAAACAAACCACTGGATGAATCTGCCATCAGAAGCATAAGCCCTTTCTCTGCACTCTCCTTGGCACCGCATAAGCACCTTTTCCACCTCAGCACATGTAGCAGCCAAACATGTATAGTACAACATGAGCACTGAGGCCTGGTCTTACCTCAGTGAAAGGCAAGTCTGGCAGCAGCTTGGGTGTGAGCAGGAAGCACTGTGGTGTTCCTTCCTGACAGCTGGCCTCCACTAGCTGCATGAACACCTTGCGTTCATTGATGGGGTCCATGCCTTGATTAATCTCGTCAACCACACGGAAGGGAGTCACAGTCACACCCTGAGCCACACAGGATAGCAGCAACACAGGCTGAAGTTGTGAATCACAGGAGGGACAGCTCCGATGCTTCCATGGTTTGTAGACAGCGCAACAGTAGCCGCCGCAATGGTTCGCAACTTGGTCACTCTCGACAATGATGCCTGATAGATTCAGTAGACACATCAGCAAACACCCAGTTGCAGCACGATGCCGGATGCAGACCAGGATGATTACTGATGTCCTGCTACCAGTCACTGTACCAGTATGCCAAGAACAATTATATGGCTTGCTACTATAGCACCGGCGCAAGAGGAATCACTACAGGCAGCCCCTTACCACACAGCAAGACAGGGTGTGCTGCAAGGGAGATTGCCATACCTGCAGCGCGATGAGGTACAGAATCGTGCTGACGCTGCGCTCTCCTCCTGACTGCCTGTGTGCAGTGAGCAGCTCCAGCTGTTCATGCTCACGGAACTTCACCATGATCTGCAGGAACATGAACAGAAAGCGGGCAGATGCGCACTTGATGCATCCATGATGTCACAGTGCTGGTTCATGACGCCAAACACCTCTGTGTTGCAGTCCTGTAAGCTGGACAAACACTTGAGACATGCGCCCGAGCCATCATGCGTGCCGTTGCGCTGACAGCAGCTCAAACCCAATCTGTGCAGTGAAAGGCGGATGACAGCAGCTGCAGCGGCCGTGCCAGCTGGCACCTGCACCATGCCAGGCTGGACAGGCACTTGATAGCCCAGCTGGTTGCGCTCAGCCTCTGTGCCAGCAACTCTTGGGGCGCTACCTATGCAGTTATAGCCTGAAATGTCTGGGGCCAAAGAGTCTGCGGTGCGTTTGTGTGTTACCTGTATGCTGAACTTGTCATAGTCAGGGTCTGTCCCCAGCAGAACCTCACCAGCACATCCAATATGGGCAAAGTTTGTGCTGAAGCTGCTGTTGATAAGCCCGATGACACGCTCTAACTCTGGCTGCCAGCTGGCCTACAGGGAATACACACAGCACATGGCGTTCAAGCACAAGGGATGGCTATGTTAAGGGGGGAGGCTTAACAGGTTGCCCGAGCAGCTGAATGTTCCACCAGGAGTGATTTTAGCTTGCTGACTAACGGTAGCTTGTTTCAGAGTACAGTTGCTTGTGAAGGCAAGCCACACAACTATCCTGCAATGCTGACTTCACAGCAGCGATAGCTTGCAGATACCTGCAAAACATACTGCAGTGGGACATAGTCTGCTGTGAACAGCAGGCTGTGAGGGAAAGTTGTGCAAATGAGGCCCTGCAGAACACACGGCAGCTTGCACATTGCTCACTGTGAATGCCTCAGCAATTGCTTCCCCAATCATGCCACCCCATATACTCGTCAAAACCTCCGCAGTTGCCTATGACTACAGGTCCAACCCCTAACAACTGTGCCTGTGACACACCTTAAGGCTTTCAATCTCAGCTTTAGCCGATTCCACCTCATTTTCAAGGGCTTGCAGCTCCCGAGCCAGCTTCTCTATCTCCTGCTGACGCTTCTTGTACTCTTCTACAACACGAGGGTTGTTGACAGAGATATTGGCAAGCTCAGCCTGGCACTCCTGGATGACCTCCTCCAGCTCCTCCCTGCACAACAGCAAGACAGTGACACACACACAGAACAGCAGTTTAACTTGGGCCCCTAACAGGTATAAGCATGCAATGGTATGTGGGTAAACCATATCAAACCGGACACACACTGCTGAGGGAAATGGTTCCAGTCTGCTCTGAAGAGGCAACATGTCCAGTAGCAGCTGCAGCAGCAAGAGGTTCTACTTTCCGGACTTGAGACGAAGTTAACAGTCTCACGAAAGGGTTGAGCAGCCGCCGCCTGGAGTCTCTTGAACCACACTGTGGCCGCCCTCCACCCCCAGCTATCTTTTGACTGATTAAACCAGAGAGCATTCTGTTATGAGCTCTCGCAGCCTCCGTCGCTGTAACAGTCGCTGAGGTTAAGCGCTACTATTGTGACAGAAACACCACCACCAGGAGTCCACAAGACTGGTTTGAGAAACGCACCTATCATTAGGCAGGGATGCAAAGCGCTGTGTATCTTGTGGTTGCAAAGCATGCTCCTCAGCAGCCTCTTGCTTCAGCCGGTCGTAGTGTTGCTTGAACTGCCGGGCACGCAGCTGGGCAACCTGCAGAGCCCTTTCCAGGTTCTGGATGGCAGCCTTGCGAGCAGTCACCGCTGCAAGTAGACCCTTCGCCTGCAGGAAGCAATAAATGGTTCAGGAAACAGCCTTGTAAGAATTTAGACCAAGAATGCGGCATTCTATGGTAGTAATGGCCTCCACCCCACTTGGCGATATATGCTGAGCAGTCATAGAACCCTGCTCTGCTGGTGGCAAAGGCCGATGCCATGCTTGACACAGCCTTCACGGCCTGCCGGAACCATGTGGAGAACCTTGTGACCCCGCAGGTGGCTGGGCCGCACATCTTGCTCAACTCCCTAAGTCAAGCTGTAGCCGCATTCACTAAAGGCAGTGAGTTGCATAGCATGCACGAGCTTGACATCCTGTTGTGGCAGACTATGTAGGACATGGACTGGTAGCAGCAAGGGCAGTACTTGTGCAGCAGCTGATCCCACCTGCATGTCCAGCTCTCTGTATGTCAGTTCTGCCACCGAATGACGCTGCAGTGCTTCCCATTGGCCCTGAATCACAGACAAAAGGCAGTTGATGGCAGTGTCAGGATGGGCATTATCCCCAAGTACAGCATCTGTGCATCCACTCGCCCACCGCGAACAGAGTTTTGGCATTGCCTGCGCGTAGCAGCTGCAGCATTGACCTACAATGCTGCTTATGTAGTCTGCTCCAGATGGCGCAGCTACAACAATTCAATGTTCCCTGAGCCTACCTCAGCTGCAGTCAGCTGTTGGCACAGAGTGCGGTAGTGCGCATTGAGGGCCTGCGTCAACTTGCGCTGCTTGTCCGGTGCTTGGTTGAGGGGGTCCGGTCTCTTTTCAAGTCCCTCCAACCGGTGGGTGAGTTGTTTGATAGCTGAGACCAGGTTAGCACGCCTGTGCGCATCATGCAGCAGGTTATGTGTGAGCGATGAGGGTTAGCTGGAGGCAAACTGGCAGGGTTCAGCAGTCTGCAAGGAGGTGTTCAAACGCTGTGCTAGCATCAGCTGTGCTGTACACATGGTGTGTGTGGTCAGCATGAAAGCGGAGAAGCTCTGCTTGCACCATGCGGCAACAGGCCATACAGACACTACCCTTCAGCAGCCAAGTGAGCCTCCTGCAGGTGCTGATGAAGACTCCAACTGTTGCAACGGCAGCGCCAAGCTGCACACAACCAGACCCTGTGCATTGAAAGCATAGGTGACAACACAACACAGCTGGCAACCATCTATGCGTGCGACTACTTACTGGCGCCGAGCAGCCTCTGTCTGGCGCGCCAGCTCGTTCTTCTCTGCTTGCAACTCCTCAAGTCGCTGATTGAGAGGTTGCAGCTCGCTGTCCTTGCTGGCCAGCTGCTGTTCAAAGTGTGCATGCTGCTGGTTGGCCTGCTGCAGGTCCACATTGATTTGAGCTTTCCTCTGCACACAATGCAGCAGATGCATATTTGATATGGTATTTGTGGCTGCTTAATGCGGAACACACGTTGCTGGCAGCTCGGGCGGGCGGCAGGTAATGGGGCAAGGCATGCATGTCACGCTCAAGCATGGCACATCGCACACAACTGAAAACATCATCGCACACAACTGAGAACAACATCTGTGTCTTGGGTCACTACTCAGCGATGTGACACAGAGCCACAAACGTATACTTCGTGCGATCTGGACTACTGTCAAAGCCAGTCCTCACACACAAAATTGGGATCACACCTGGCAGCATTGCCTGGCTTGACATTTCATGCTGCACAGTCAGAACCAGAGATTGACAACAGGTGATACGGCGCCACCAACAATGGTTCGCCTGTGCAGTCGGGTGCCAGAGCTTGTTAGGACACAATGCTCATTGACCAACCCGCACCTGCTCAATATCTGCAGTGCCGCCACCGCCCAGAATCTGTCCCGCTGTGGCGACCAAGTCGCTAGTCGTCACAGAGGCGTCCTCGCGCCCACCATACGCGCTCTTGATGAAATTCACCTTGCGCTTGGTCGTGTAGACCTGCCGCACGCTGTGCTCGTCCATGAGCCGGCGCACCTGGTCCGTGTCATCGTGATTCACGATGTACACGTTGGGAAGGTCGCACATGTTTACCAGGCAGTGCTTCACGAGCGGAGGCGCATCATACACCTGCGAATCAAGACAACAAAGTGTAAGCCCGCACCTGCAGTTGCAGGCCCCCTGCAACACACAACAGCGCGGTGCGCGGCGCATACCGCAGCTGCCGGCCGCGGTACAATTGCTACATGTGCTGCTACCCAAAATCGCCCAAGGGCCGAACACGCAAGATCAGATGATAATGCTTGAGCTACCACAAACCGTGAGATGTGGTAAAGAACATGCACAGCACATTCAGGCCAAAGCACATGAGTTGGTGGCCAGGCCAGGCCACAACAAGCAGTAGTCTTACCTCGTCCACTGAGCATATTACCCCATAGTTTCTCATCTGTGCCGCTTTGCTAACAATGCGTTGACTCAAGTCAACTGGGACTGTTATAACGTTACTCCGCACTCCCAACTCTTTGAACTTCTTACTGATGATATCTTCATCATCTTTGTTTTGGACAGCAAAGTTGCACAGCTGACCAAAAGTGGCCTGCAAGTCATGAAGCATCACACGCTGATTTGAGGGGAAAGGATAGTAGATGGAGAACTGCATTGCCGCTGCCAGCGTATTTGCACTCTAGATACATCATCAGGGCCATGTAGGCGTGCCAGCACACGTGCCTGTCAACTGTCCACAGATATGTCCACATCAAAAGAAGTATGGGGTGTCATGCAAGATCTGGCCTTCTGTCACACCAGTAGCACAGCAGCAGTTGGTTTAGCGGGGGCTGTGCGTCGGCTTGATTCAGCTACCAGGATTCAAAACTGCAGCGCCAGGCCACTGGGGTTACCCCAGCGCCAGCCCAGCAGACAGATTCGAGGCTATTTCCTGCGTAACCAGTGTATATAAGATTCTTCCTGGATAACCTATAATATAAGAATCTTCCTGGGTAACCCCTGTTGATAGGATTCTTCCTGAATAACCGCTATTTATTTGATTTTCCCTTATGGACAGTAACTGCGGAGCTTCTAAAGCTGATAAGCCAAGATTGTGGTCTGCAGATTGGGGTTGCTGCCCAACTGACTGTGCAAACCAACTCGTCGGGTGCACATTGTGCAGCGAACACAGCAAGATTTAGAGCAACAGCAAAGCTGCGAACCTCTGCAGCACATAAACAAACCATCAGTATGTCTGAAAACGAGTAACACAAGCAGCTAACGTGTCAGCCACACCTGTTCAAGATAGTGTGCGCACGCTCCAATCTTGATCTGCATCTCCAGGGCCAGTGGCCCCGCCACCTCGCCCCTAAACACTCCCTGCTGCCTCTGATGGTTCACCCACTGCAACGCCTCCTCCAGACGCTGCATCCCCTTGTGTGTGCGCTTGAGTGTGTGCAATCGTTGGTATTTGGCGGAGTCACATTCACGAAGGAGAGCTACAGACAGCAAAAGTATGCATAAGAGGAGTAGGGGCAGTGAATGATTACCCGGAATACATCTGCGCTGTTGCAAGTGCTTGGCTTTAGCGGTTTCGCAGCAATCCTACTGATATCAATCAGTTCAGATTGAGAAGCCCGCTGCTCTCAACACTTTGTGTTATGCAGAGCGCTAACTCACCTTGCAGTCTAAGGATTTCACGCTTGGCATGGTGTATGCTGTTGTTGAGATCACCCTTCTCCGTCTCCAACCTGGCAACCTGCAGGAGCACAGCACAAGTATGTTAGTGTATAGCTACAGATATGCCAGCGTCATATGCAGCTCCGCCGGGCTACAGCTACATGCCAGCGTCTTTCATGCCGTGAGGAACTTGAGTAACCTAAGACAACTATGGGTTCCAACCGGCAGCTGGTAGTCTGTATAGGACTGTGCTGGGCACATCTGCCAACAAACTGTGGTCAACAAATGCGCAAGTACTGCAGTTGACCGGCATAATTGCCATATAGTGGTTGTGCTGGTGCACATTAACACATACACCTACCAACAAACACCCACATGGCTGTGACAGAGCGGTGGCCTCAGCACTTCACGAAAAGCAGGCCGGCGGAGTCCCCACAGACTGAACACATAAGACAAGAACAGCCCGAGCTGATCTGGCTAAGCAAAGCTGCTGATCACAACCCATCATTGCTGACTTTGCAGCTAGCCAACTCTCACCTCGTCTCGTATATTCTGCATCTCCTGACCCAGCTCGGTCTGCCTTGCTGAGTGATCAGGGACAGGAGGCATACTCGCAAGCTGAGTGTTACCCTGCAGGTCAACACAGCACATCGGCCAGCAACCACTTGCTGTCACTTGCTGCAGCACAGGAAGATACGCACACACACGGCAGCCATTACAAAATGCCAGGTAACCACCAAGGACTACACACTTGCATTCATCCTTGCTGGCAGACAATATGACAAGCATCTGCAACCAGTTTGGCTGATGAGGATGACAAGTCACTATCGTCAGTTGCTCCTGATACGATCTTGCTCCTTGCAGGCTACTGCTTTGGAACATGAATTCTGATTGGAAACACTCATACAGTGCATAACATTCTGCAGGATGCCAGGTCGTCCACCAAAAGAAGAAAGCGGCAGCCTGTGGCACGCCTTTCAGACCTTCTCGATTTTTTGCTTGTATGTCTCCTTCTCTTCTTTCAGCTTATCACTCTGTGCCTGCAAACCATCCAGCTCCTGCCGTGCCGTGCGCACATCAGTCTCCTGTGGCAGACAGCAAACAGACCATCAGCAGTCACCGTGTTTGAGAACGTCTGGACATGTCTGAAAAATGATTGAGCATATCTGATGCCCGAGCCAAGCAACAGATCCTGGTGCAGGACACAGATGACTTCATACGTACCAGTGCATGCTTGCCTCAGTGACTGTGCAGCTTGCTAAGTGGATTACGTGGGACACAAGGCTTGCACTACATGCTGTGAGCTTGGTTTGAACCAAAGGCATGTTCCAGCACCATGTTTTCCAGTTGAACCAGCTGCATGTTTCAGCGCCATGCTCTCTCAACTCTATTTTGACCACATGCTACCTTGAGGATATGTATACATACCCCCCTGCATGGTGGCGACCCCCCTGCATGGCACTGCAGCTTTGCCAGCGCAATCTATCTTGCTGCATTGGCTCAGTCACTTCTACATGCTATTTGTGGCTGTTGTCAGCACTGAGCTCACCAGATCAGCAAGCTTATTTGATGCTGTTTGAGCTTGGTTCTGGAACTTGGTGACTTCCTTCTGAATCTCTGCTGCTATGCGCTTGGCATCATCAGCCTCTTTCTGCCGCCGCCTGTGTGTCACACAATACCACACACCAGGCCAGAGAAGTTGGTGACTCACGGGGGCCTTGTACCCTTGTGCTATTACCAAATATCACCCATTGTTTAGCAACCTGGTGTTGATGGCACCATGCAATGCAGTGGCGCACGACACGCGTGTGCTGCACCCCAGGCACACCCTACTGCGGCCGGTGAGCATTCAACTCATGTATCATCTCAACTTTCACGCAGACCAAACGCGCACAGCTCATACTATGCGGCTACACTGCTTTTACAGCAAACATCGCATGCTCCCATCCTCACTGCCACCCATGACCAGGTACACGCAGGTGCCACAGCACTTGCCAACTGTGCGTGCTATCACTTACGCTGCTGGCCGTTCATCCGACTTGGCCTCCTCTTTTGCCTTTCTCAAATCCTGTTCAGCTTCTTTCTGTGCTGCTGCAGCCTCATTGGACTTCTCCTGAGCTTCTTTGACACCCATCCACACAACTTTTCTCTTCATTACCTGCAGGAACAAATCATGAATCGCTATGTTTGGCTTATCTACGTTATCCAGAAGCAGCTGCTGTGTGGAGCCGTACTTGGGCAGTCATAACGCTGCACAGGTGCAACTGCAATAGAACAGCATAAGCTCCTGAGGGTTGCGCAGAAACGCGTTCAAGCGCAACTGATTACCGGTCTCAGGAGATACGAACATGGTGCTAACTATGACACAGTAACATTGTGACTGCCCCATCAGGGCTGCTTGCATGCAGGCGGTAGTGTAGTGTGCTGTGCATCACATGGCCCTGCTTGTATACTTACAACAGGATTCCCTCATACATAGCATCCAGTGCAAGCATGCCAGCACAGCAGGGTCCAGGAACTTACTTTACTATCTATACTGTTGTCTACATACTATTGTTCACATACTCACATCTATGCGATCTTGCAGCTTCTCCCTCCTCTTGAACCTCTCATAGTCTCGCTCTAGTCGCTGGTTTTCAGCAACCAACTGCTCATGACGCCTCTTCGTGGCAGCAAGCACCTAACAGCAGCATGACACACCCCACAGCAGCACACCTGCTGCTTAGACTGGTAAAGCAAAAAGGTTTGGTTGGGTAGCAGGCTCTTACTAGAGTGGCTATGTGCACAAGTCATCTGCTGCATCCAATTTACTTGATGTGCTACGACAATTAGGATTCAAGACCCCAGACGTAAGTTGCCATCTGGCAAAACCTGCTGCTGAATCAATCAAAAACCCAACATGCCGCTACTAAACCACCACATTCTGCAAGCCCTTGCACAACAGGTTTGTGCACCCACCCTGAACGTTCTGTCAGTCAACCCAGGCAATCTGCAACCCTAACTTACCGCGTCTTGATCCTTGACTGCATTACGCTTTGCGATCAGCCTCTGATGTGTCTCATACAGAGTTGCATCTCCAATTGCCTTCTCGGTAGCCACCAGCAGCTCATACTGATCCATGCGAGCAAACTCCACCACCTTGTCTTGAGGCAGGAACTGCAAAACACACAGCAATGAATGCAGGTCCTGGCCACGGCCAACAGCGGCAGGTTTGACAATTGATGCACTATAAGAAGTTACCCTGACATGTAAGCGGTTGCTTGTCTGGAACATACCAGGGGGAAGGGGGGCAGACGACATTGCATCAAATGCAGAATAGTGCAGTAGCAGGCGCATGACATGCACCAAATGCAAGTATGAACTGACCTGACACAAGTTGTCAAACTGAATGTTGAGGGACTTCACCAGTTCCTGGATGTCCTTCTTTGTGCAGCTGGCAGCTGCGCAACAGCAGACAGCGGTCAAACAGTGCACTCAGAGTAACATACCCATACAAGCAAGGCCCGTAACATTGTTTGTGAGTTAGCACAATCTGCTGTGCTTGAAGACTGGCTGCTAGTTGGCTGACACGACCTGCAGCTAAGTCCAACCCTGAAACAGCTGTTGCTGCGAAGCGTCAGTATGCTGGGTACAGCATTTTGCCGCAAACTTCAGTTCTGCTGCTACCAACAACGCAGCAGCAACTTTGATTCATTGTCTCCAACAACAATAAAAGACATGAAATATCTGGATGCTCAGGGCCCAGCGCGTTGCCAAGCTAACTTACAGTTGAGTCTCCATTCTGTCCTGTATGTGTCAGAACTCTTGATGAGGTCACAGCGCACCACATGGTCTCGTTGACCCGGGCCACCAGACAGCGTGGTCTCAACCCAGCCGTGAGTACAGCCACGACGAATGTAATCCTTCACGTTGTCCGCACGTCCCAGAAGCTGCACAAATATACAAGGCGTCATAGCTTCATGACCAGTGTCGATGCCAGCAAATTTGCCGGCAAAGCAGACACCCAGATGCAGTAGCCAGTTGCAGCACAAGGGATGGTGCTGTAGCTCAGACACAGCTAATGGCAGCAATAGCAATACAGGACTGCTGATGCACCCTGGCACAGCTGCCGAACCTGAGGCCGTTTGTGGTCACAATACACCTAGCTGGTATGACTGCAACTGTAGACCACTGCTGATGCTGACGGGCCTAGCACAACCTGTGCCTGACAGGACATTCAATGAAAGAAGCAGGCGTGCACCCCGTCACAACTTGCTTTCAAATTGCTACCCCTACTGCTGCAACTATCCTGCCGCTCGCTGTCTGTCCATACCACACAACTGACATGCTGTTGCTAGCGCCACCATACTGAAGCTGCTACTGTTGCTAGTGCTGCTGCGCACCTTGGTGGAACCTGCTAACCCAACACAGAGTGCACACACGAGAGAGGACTTCCCCGTACCTGCAGGCCAGCGCACAACACAAGAAACACAGTGACTTACACACAAATGTGATAGCCTGCAATGTCCCTGTTAGTCAATATTGTCTTAATCTTATGTGTGCTAGCCTGCAATCTTTCTGTTGGTAAACATTGTCTGGTTCTGACAGCCCACTGGCTTAACCAACAGGCACATTGCAGGCAGTAACATGTGGTTGTCGTTTCATCTGAACTCGCCAAAAGAAATGCCAGCCTGCCCGATGGCAACCCTTTATGCTAGACACATGCTGCCATGCCACGAGATTATGCTTTAGATCTTTTGCAAACATCGTATTGACCCCCTGCACTGTCTGATGGTATATAGTGCAGAGCTGCTGAATGGTTGCAGCTTCGCCAAAATGGAAGCAAGATGATCTCGGTACAGGGAGCCCAGCACTAACGCACCGTTTGGTCCCAGCACCAGGTTGAGACGTGGCCCAGGCTTGATGACCACTGCTGGTTCACCATAGGTCTACAAGGCAAGCAAAGCATAAACAGCGGCTGACTGCACTGAAGCCTTTTGCCTGTGCTTGTGATACTCTCTATCTAATTCTTACAACCATAGCAGATTTGTGCCGCTGCAGGAAGTGTGGCCGTATCACGCAGTTACAACAAGATCTTGTGACTTGTACCGGCTGCTCAAGTTCTAGGTATGCGGCAGCTCCCAAGCATGCTGCATGCCTTGCAGAGCCACTACAGACCAGCGGCAAGCATAGCTACCATTGGCATATGACCCATGCCTACGTTGCAGCCGTTGCTTTCAACAATATTTCGATTACTACAGATGTCTGGGCGCTTACGCGCACGCACCATGAAATTGAACACCTTCACCTGCTTCACTGTGCCCCTTGGATAGGTAGTGCTGCTGCAGTGTAAGCATCCTGTAAGCGCTTCGTGTGAACCACAAACAGGCAGTGACAAGCATAAACGTAGCATACCTGGTGCGCTGCCGCTTGTTGGCTGGAGACTCATCCACTTCTTCTTCAACATCTTCCACATCCTCCAAGTCACTGTCCTCGTCTCTAGGAGCTGTTGGTTTCCGGGAACGTGCCATGTTGTAATTACAGATTACGATAGCAGCGCAGGAGCGCGATATGCTGATACGCAGAGAAGCAAGTTCAAATGTGTTTGGCGGGTCTGGACAACTACAGCATTGTCGGCGCAACTACCGAAAGTTCCTGTTTGTATAGAGATTATCAACCATTTCGTGTCCAAGATCGTCCCGGGGAGCCCCACGCAGATGATGAAGACTTGCACAGCACGCAGCTGATCAGTGTCTTCTGCCGGCTCAATTCTTATGAAAACAGCACCCCCGTGCAGCCTTCAGAGAGCGCTTGCAGGGCCAGGACATCGCTGCTCAGGTTTACTGCATGTCGTGACTAGTGGGGTTTTGCTGCAGCGTGCTGTGCAGGATACCGGTGTAGCGGACAATTGTTGCCGTTTCTGTAGTGACCAGGGCGGCATGCAGGGCCCCGGGTTTGACTTTCGCTCTGCATGAACTCGGCATGCCCCAGTGCCACCCTGGCAGTATTGTAGCAGTTGTGCATATGCTGCTGATGCAGCTGTCACATGCAACCATGGAGACTAGAAGAAGAAGAAGAATTACCCTTTGAGACTAACTTGTTGCATGGCTCAGACACTTTCATATAGGCCCGGTACAATGACGCAGCAATGGCTTTTCTGCAGCTTCGCTTGATAGTCTGAAAGCAGTTGCCAACTAGACAGTGTCTATGTTGGTGGTGCGTGTGAGAGCAACCGTTGTAAGCCTTGCCACCGTGATCTATGATAGCATGGGGCCGACTGTGCTTCAAGCAGGCTACTAGCCTACTAGTAGAAGTTCACATGATGCTTTGCATCAAGTGGCTCTGTCACTTTTCTGATCAAGTTTAGCTTATGCAACATAGAATGCCAAGCAGACTGCTGTATGTGCGATACACTCCTGCAACTGCTGCTGCTGCCTAGATACTTGTCTATGGTCCGCAAGTATGGCAAAGAAGCCAATGAGCCTGGATTGGCTCGTCCCGTGACGGACGGAGTTTCGCATGTAACTTTCAAAGTTGAGGGCCAGGGCAGCAGCATCTGGGTGCCATCGTGTTGGGCTTTACGGTGTGTTTCTGTCACTCTACTGCTGCAATACCCACTTGTTACCAAGCGCAATCCTCTCTGGTGACATTGCAGCTTCCTTGCTTGCATAACCTCTATCAAAAGCCTTCTGGTCGGTTTGCACCCGCTGCCGTCACTCGGCCAACAACTTTGTCATGTGCAGCTGATATGGCTTGCTTTGACAGATCTTGTGTACTATAACCTGGGACTCGCCACCTGATCAGCAGGCTCATCTGCAGCTAGGGCTGCAGAATCTGCTGCTGGTGTGCCATCGTTCCCTGCTGCTGCTGTTGCTGCACTGCTAGCTGCTCTTGGCTTCCCTGCACGCTCCCTCATCCATGCAAGGATACCGTCAGCAGACCCAATGCGCTCATCACCCATAAGCATCTCATGATACCCACCATCAACCAGCTGCACTTTCAGATCTGTCGACGAAACATTGTTGGCAAACTCTTGAATAGCCTGCAAAGCACATGTAGCAACAAGGTCAATCACTGCTGCTGCTGTTGCTGCTGCTTTGGGCACAATGCCACTACAGCACCTCTGGCAGCACTACGCATTGGGGGCGAAGTGTTTACTATCCTTAGCCAACGAGGCAACAACTGGCCATGCCTGCATCTATGACCCTACTCCTGCAGCACTTAACGGCATGGTTCCGCTGATCGTGTTGGCGCAGAGCTCACCACTGGAGCAGCTTAGAGCCAGCCCACAGGGGTGCTCATGTGCAACACCAACCAACACATGAGCACAGGCAGTTGTGTGCTGCTTCCAAGCTCACTTACATCACAACTGGTGACAGCATCCTTTGTGCCATGTACCACATACAGGGGCAAGTTGATCTCTTTGCGCTGAGCCTCAAGCTGCTTTATCGCCTGTGGGCAGACATAACAGCACTGCTCAGCCAACACAAAGGAGGCAGTGAAAAGAGACATCGCAAGGCAGCATGCCACGTAGTCACTGCCGCACACACTACACAAGGGCTGTGTCATGCTGAATGCACAGGCGTGTTGCTTGCTGCATCCAACAGCTGTGCAGTCACTCAGCGTGCGCTGACATTTTGAATGACGCCAAGATGCAGTAGACATAACATGAAACCCCAGAACCATGCAGTCCCTGACGGACCTTGAGAAGCTCATTGCCTGTTTGCACACGCAAGTCGCCATGAAATATCAAGGGGTCGTCCTTGAAAGATTGCACCTGCACACAGGGCCAGGAGCCAGATCGTAGCAATCAGCTGAGAGTATACACAATATCGGCACCAAAACGTGCATTGCATTGCATTGCAGTTGTGCAATGCATTGCATTGCATTGCATTGCACAACTGAGTACCAACATGATGACGTGTTGGGTACATGCACACCTGTAATCAAAATGAGTGCACACACGTGACAGGCTCTGCTGTAACCACTGTCCTGACAAGCGCAGAACGAGGTATGAAGCATTACGGAAGGCTGCAATAAGTTTCTTGGCCTCACCACTGAGGAGTCTGGATGTAAGTTTTCTGGCTTGACTGCCGGCACCATTTGCATGCGCGGGATGACGGTAGACAACAGGTTGCCCAGTCTAGCTTGTACCCTGCAGCAGCACCGCACAGCAAGTCCAAGGTTTGTCATTACTGAATACTGGCTGACTCTGGCTGAGCTGAGAATGTTGATAAGTGGTGCTCAGTCCCTGCTTGCTGGCAGGCCACAGACCCTGTCAAAGTGGCCCACAGTCTGGAGTATCATGCTGGTTAGCTACCCACCTCAATACTGGAGTCCATACAACTCCCATCGCCCCAGAGAACACAACCAGTCCGGCCCATCTGTCCTGGAACTTGAGCACACCAAGAGCAGCCACCAA
>NSMO01000357.1:0-15805 GCA_002588565.1 Coelastrella sp. UTEX B 3026
CGTATAACCTCGTATAATTGCTGTATCATACGTTCAATGATAATTCATAGCTTCCAGACCGAATCGGCAGACGTTCGGCTAGCCTCGAGCTCGTAGCTTCCCGCTACAACAACGCTGATCATAGTAGCGCTGATGCTGGCAGGTTGTACTAATTGCTGGTCTTACAAGTTTCTGTGTGTTTTGAAGCGTCTGGGTGTACTGTCTGCAGTGCAATGGTGTCCGGCCAGTGCCGGGGTGTCTGTGGCGTTGATACAGGCGTCAGAGCAGGGTTTGGCAGTGACCAGGGCGGCAGTGCAGACTAGTTTACATGAATTTCATGGCCGGTGCTTGTTGACACTGTTAGGCCAGGGTACGAATCCCCGGGCAGGTGGGGCTAATCAACACCTTTGTGCACATATGTCATGGGTGCACCGCCTGCCAGATGATGTTGTATATACTAGAGAGATTGCCCCGAGGTACCTCAAGTTATGCTTGCCATACCAGCAACTAGATATCAATTACGCGGTCAGCATCTTGTTGGTAGAAGCACGCTGGTGGGCGCAATGGCCGTGTGTGCAAAGTGTGCGGTGTTGCTAGCAGTTGTGCTAGCAATTTTGCGGAGTTGCTAGCAGTTGCGCAATTGGTGTTGCACCAGCGTTTGCTGGCTCGTCAAGGTGATAGCAGAGAAGACCTGCCCCATTTTGTGAAGTGTCCGGCCTATGACCACATTATGGAACATTATGCAGTATTGTTCTGCAGTCACGTTGGTCCTAGTGTTGCACAGCGCCTTGAGGCAGTTTTTGATCATGATGACCAGGTTCTGCTGTCCAGGTGCTTGTGACAGATGGATGAATATAGAAACAAGTTGTTTGGTCTGCAGTACCATACATATGTTTGAGTGTACAGTCCACCAGCAGGGTTTATCCCATCAGATTCTCGTTTGCAGTACTGCAAACGTATACTAGTATGCTGCTGATGCTGGCCTATGCAATGTGACACGCCTTGGATGGCCGCAGCAGTGGCGTGTACATGGTTTGTCCTCGCAGCGGTGGTTGCCATGTTGTCCTGGTTAAAATCGGCGTATGCAAGATTGCAACATCCGTTGGGATGATGCCGGTCTTGGGTTGCAGCATCTGTTGACACTTTGCTGTGTGTTGCACGATGGCATGGGGCTGACGAGCCGTGATAGGCTCTCGGTTGTGCCGAGTCACAACGGATGCGCATTAGCATTTGTTATGCATTAGCTGTCCTTGTTTGTGTGTGCACCGACCCTGCTGTGATAATAGTGTGTAGCATAGTATTAATGCTACCATAAGTTACATACTTTTCAGTGTGCGTACCCGGCTGCATAAGCAGGACATGAAAGCGAAAACAGAGAGTGAGTGCTTGACAGGATTTCATCTGGCCTTATCCTTTGTTGATTTCAATCGGTTGCCAATTGGGTGTGGAGAGTACCATTCTAGATGGTGAGGTATCCACTGAAACTTTCTCTCTATATACATAGTAACTGCGCAAGATAACCTAATTATGAATGAGTATATATGGCAAGCAAGAAGCAAAACACGACCTCACCGCTGTTAGCTGTAATTCTCGCTTGGGAGTCGCCGTCGATTGTACCTGTGGGCCTGGCAGTACAGCATGACAGGCAGTAGCGCCTGCTGGTTTCCCATGGTAGCCTCCCCAGCATTGAGGACCTATAAACATGAGCATTGAGTGATAGAGGATCATATGCCCAAAGCAATCGTACACTGTCAGACAGTGGAGAAAGCCGTCCCAGTCATGCACACCTCACTGGGTGTGTCCAGGGCTCTTCAGGGTCGCGTTAACGCTTGCAGGCCGTCAAACCAGACAATTGGTGTTGCACTGCACCAGCGAGTAGTAGCAAAGAGGCCCGGATCGGCTAGGACTGTCCTGCAGCAGAACCACCCGAACGCGGTAAGCTGCCAAGGTTCATGATCAGTCACTGCTTGATATCTCCTCCGTGGCAATATGCCATTTCACTGCGCATAACCTGATGGGACGTTGATCAAGGATATGGCTTCTTGTGGTCGTAGTCCGTTCTGGGTGGTAGATGTTCCCTGCTTGTCTTAGAGCTGCGCGCACTACGCTTTCTGCCCGCTTCGTTAACTCGCAGGTGGCAGCTGTAGTGCTTAAGAACCTCAGAAGCAGCCACCGTAGCCTCAATATAGTCACTATGGCAAGCAATGGAGCAACTGCTTCTGGTGACCCCAAGTTGGCAAAGCTTCGCGAGCTTATGGCCAAAGCGGACGGGGGCAAAGGCGTAGCTGCATACATAGTCCCTACAGAAGATCCGCATATGAGCGAGTACCCTGCAAACCACTTCAAGCGCAGAGAGTACATCTCAAGGTACAGGGTTTCTCTTACCATAGCAGTTGGAAGTGATCTTGCATTCCATGTTCAGCCAAGGCCTGTAATATGAAGAGCAAACGTTAGGCGCGCTTGCAGCAAACGCTACGGTTACGATGCTGAGGCTTCCCTGGTTGAACATCTCCCCGAGCAATGCCCAAACAGCCGCGCGTGACAGTTGTGCTGCTGGGTTCAGCCAGCAACCAACACCACAAGCTCTTACACATCCGATGAGCCATTACCACAGTGCCACAAACCCCAGCTGCATGCACACGCATTGCACAACATCCAGACATCCGCATTTCCAAGTGGCAAGCTCCAAATGCACGCAGCTGAAACCACATTGTGCAAACAGCTTCTACTGTCCATGTTGCTGCCCTGCAGCTTCACAGGTTCAGCAGGTACAGCCCTCATCACTGCTGATCAGGCGCTGCTATGGACAGATGGCCGCTACTTCCTGCAAGCTGAGGCTGAGTTGGGACCTGAGTGGACACTCATGAGAGGCGGGACTGGCACATGCCCTGAGGTGGGCAGCATTGGATGTGTTCTGCCATGAGTTAAGGCCATGACTAGTAGCATCTGCATGTAAACAAGGCCGCTGTGGCTTAGGAATGATTTGCTAGCTGATGCGCTTTGATGAAGTTGGAATGCAGTTGACATGTTCAGTGAGGGTCGCAGCAACACTCACGATATGTTGTGTCTGCAAGAGTGCCAGCTGATCTGAGTGGACATTCAAGATGTGGAACTAGCACATGCCCTGCCAGACTGCGGTGTGTGTCACACCATACTAGCTTCTTGTTGGGTTGAAAACATCTCATAGGCTCCATTGCAACGAAGCTATGCTTCCAGTGTTGTACTGGGGGTCTGCGTGGCATTTCATAAGCCTCATCGGGTGTATACCTGCTCAACACTTTGCAGTAGCATATGCATGCTGGTCGGCTAAAGCTTGGCCTTAGCCTCGGTAGCTGTCTTGCTGGGCTTGGGATGCACAGCATTGGAAGCCTTGAGGCTGGCACCGAGCTGAATTCCGCAACTTCACATTAGCCGAGTTGATTCCTATGTCAACCTCTTCCATGTGGGCCTGTCAGCTCAGGACTGCAAACACCCCAAGGTCTTATTGTCAGTGCATCCTCACCATTTCACAGGCCCTCAGCAGAATACCCCAGTGGTCGCCCTTGTTCTATGACCTGTCTTATATCAAGTAGTTTTAAAAGTCACCCTTGGTGCTGAAAGACGTCTGTGAAGTTCAGCTCATGCAACTTAGTATGCCAAGCAAACTGCTGTATACTACATGCAAGCTGAACGTCTATTGCGTCCTGCGAATGCCATTGCTGCTGTGTTTCTGCAGCTGAATGACTGGCTAGCTGATACCCTCCCTGAAGGCAGCAGAGTTGGCTTCGACCCATTTTGCCACACAGTTGAAAGTGTAAACAAGCTCAAGGCAAAACTGGAGGTGAGCTTGTAGTGCTCTGACAGTCATGCTTAATCACTACTCATGCGACTTGCATAATTGAAACAAGTGGTATTTAGGATCAAGCATGCGTTGTACGCATGCTTCGCACGCATATCAATTCCAAGGCTCCTGGCACCGCTTTTTATAAAGAATCAGAAAAGTCATCTGTTACAGTGACTCTCCAACCAACCCGTTTCATAACAATACCTGTTTCTTGCAGGAGAAGGGTCTTGTTGCTGTTGGCCTGCTGTCTGATGGCAACCTTGTTGATGGTGTGTGGGGGCCAGACAGACCCAGCCCGCCAACAGCACCACTCAGAGTACATCCACTGCAATGGGCTGGAAGCAGCATCAAACAAAAGCTGGCAGAGGTGAGCATGTATCAAACTCATTGTTATGGGATTTGCACAGCTTCAACGGACTTTGCTGATGATTCAGAGAACTCATTAGTATTAATCATCATTACACACATCTCCAGTGAGGATGCACACCCGAGAGGAACCACACTCTCCTGCAATGGTAACTCATCGCAGCCCAACCACTTTGGCGGAGACACAAGTAGCAGGGACCATGGTCTTCCAAAGCTGACCTGTCATCTCTCTCAAACTGCCCTCGTAACCCTGGCTACTTAGCAACAACTATCCCTGGCTTTCGTGAGCGCTGGTCCCTTTGGCGACCGTTTGGGGTCTTGCTACGAGTCAAACCTGAGCCTGTTCAAAGCCGTTTAGTATTTCAAATGATGCCATATCTAGCACTGTTAGCCAGGAGGTTTTCGCTCAATCATGCATTGCCTACGTCCGTATGCAGTAGCCCATCGTTCAATGCTCAGGGTATTGCACATGAACCAAGGCCCCGTCAGTTGGCCCATATGACTATCTAATTGTTTGCATGCGTTCCTGACCGCAGTTGCGTCAGAAGATTGCTGGTGTGAATGCTGAATGCTTCCTGGCCACAACATTGGATGAAGTAGCTTGGCTCTACAACCTGAGGGGAAGTGATGTGCCTTATAACCCAGGTACAGACATGACCAAATGGTTGAACAGCTGCGTAGTGCCAAGATCACGCCATGACTGTGACGGCAGCATGTGCAGCTATGTGGCAAGTAGTGGAACATTGGGTGCTTGCTTCAGCGTCCGGGCTATTCTCATTTGTTGCTGGAGTGCTTGCAGTGTTTGTCATATATGCAATGGTGGTGCTAGCAAATGCTGTGCTCAATACTGAGCGAGAGGCGCCAAGCCTGGAAGTATTGAGCAGGTTGTGTAGCGTCAGTGCAGATGCTGATGTTGATGCTGTTGCTGTTGCTGTAATGCTTGCAGTGTTTGTATCATATGCGGCCGTGTAGCCCAAAGATGCTGTGTTGTGTACAAACGCGGGCAAAGTAGAACTAAAACCAACAGAGGACTTGCTTGTTCATGAATGTTGTTGCCCCTGTTGTTGCTGCTGTCTGCTTGCAGTATTTGTGTCATACGCTGTAGTGTCTCTGACAGATGCCGTAATATACACAAGCCCAGATAAAGTGACACCAGAAGTAACAGAACATCTCAGGGAGGGTGGTGTGACTGTTAAGCCATACGAGCAGCTGGTAGCTGATGTACGCACGAAAGCAGCCGCAAAGGCCACGATTGCCATGGACTTCTCAAAGGTTGGTCGATTATTTAATTGCTTGGGCACTTCTCCACAATTTGCATGAGAGCTCCTGGTTTTTGGTTGCATCCAGCCCTGGGCTTACAGTGGTACACAAGCCCAAACCAGATTACAGCAAAATTAGCAGGATACCCCAGGGAAGGTGGTGTCACTGTTGAGCAACTTACAAGGTGTTGTTACATATCAACAACTTGTGGCTGGTGCGTGAACAAAGACAGTTGCAAAGGCCTTGATGGCCATGGATTCATCAAAAGTGGGATGTTGTCAGGGTTGCCTGGACAATCTTCACGTTTGCGGTGACAGGTTTTGATGCCTGGTTACAACCCTACTTCAGTGCTGCACACGAGCCCAGACAAAACCACTATCTTCTATCACATTCCCAGTTGTTATATGAACAACTGGCAGCTAGTGTATGGTTGAAGGCTGCCATGAAGGCCAAGTTTGCCATAAGCCACATACAGGTTGATATGGTTGGTTTGAGCCAAGATGCACGTGGCAGCACATCCAGATCTAAAAGCTCATTGCATACTGCTGCCTTGCTGTTTCCACTGATTACATCACATTACCTACCCGTTTAATCCCCTTTTCCTGCCCCCGCAGGTCAGTTATGCCGTGTATCAAGCTGCTGAAGAAGCAGCTGCAACCGGTCCCCGGGGCAAGAAGCGCACAGCAGCAGACGTTGAGGTGTCAAATGCCGAGAAGGCAGTAGTTGACCTCAGCAGTCCCATTGTGGCTGCAAAAGCATTGAAGAATGATGCAGAGTTGGCTGGCATGAGGGAAGCTCATCTGAGGGACTCTGTTGCAATTTGTGACTTCTTGCATTTGATCGAACAAAAGGTACGAACTGGAATTGCAATTGAGCGCTTCCATTTGTTTCTGGGTTGGCAGTGTGATGTTTGTTCAAGCTGCTGCATTTTTCAAACTGTATTGAGCATAAGGTAGCATATGATATTGCAATCAAGCACCATGCATTGTGAGGGGATGCCCCATGGTGATGTTCAAAGCGCCATACACAGTCTGTCATGACAGTGCTTGTCAATAAGGCTTGCCGCTCTGTGAAGCACTGTGTTGTTTAAGCAGAGTTAGCAAACACAAGAGCAGCACTGGTGTTGCACTGGGTACCAATCTGCCGGCTCCTTGCTTCGGCTGTATCGGCCAAGTAACCCCACTATCAAGCCCTACTGCACTTTCTGCTTTCCTGACTGCTGATATATATAACCCAATGGTTACAGGTGTCCATCGGTAACCCCAAGATACCTCTTGAGCAGTTGCTTGAGCACACGGGGTCTTGGGAGGGGGGGGGGGCTGCACAGCTGTCACCGAGACATTCAATCTGCCTCATCATTCTGCCTGTGTAATGTTTTCAGATTTCCTCAGGTGCTACTTTGACAGAGGTAGAGGTAGACTTAGAGCTCACAGGCAGGCGGAAAAAACAGCAAGGCTTTGTAGAGCCAAGCTTCCCAACTATTGCTGGGGCCAATGGAAATGGAGCTATCATTCATTACCGTGCTCAGGAAGGCACCTGCAAGTAAGACTGGTTTAGGGTTTGTTTTAGCGTGTGGCTTGTGACTTGCTTCAAGCCTAACAGGGAATTCATTGTCGACGTATGTAGCTATGCAGACATTTGCGCACTGACTGCACCGGCTTTAGCTGAACAAACCACCATGCATGCATATGGTCAGCTGTTGGCAGCATCATGCAGTACCTATGTACATGTGTGGCTCTTTGCTACTCCCCACAGGCCTGATGACGCAAACACCCTCCGCTGATGATGCAATCTGGGCACAACTGGGCAACTACATGATACGTTATACGACATGCTCTATCTGCTCATATGAGCATGAATATAACTCAGCTTGACTGGCCAGCAGGGACCTCCTTCATGAGACATCTTGATGCTGGGTGCTCCATTGTTCCATTTGCTCAAGACCAAAACCATCTCTGTGCTTCCTGCAGAACCGTAGATGGCAACACACTGCTACTGCTGGATTCTGGTGGTCAGTATGACTGTGGTACGACAGACATCACCCGCACAATGCACTTTGGCACTCCATCAGCACATCAAAAACGCTGCTACACACGCGTGCTGCAAGGACACATTGCCCTCAGTCAGGTGCGGGACGAGGGTGAGCCGTGGCACTCGGATGCATGTCAAGCTTGACATGCAGGAGGTCAGAAGCTGAATTGCCGTGTATTGCATATATGTCAATTGATGCCCTCAGAGGCCGGCAAGTTTTGGGTATCTGCAGCTGGACTGGGTTGAGCAGGCTGCATATGTTTTGACTCGCAGCCCAGGAAGTAAGCTAGACTTCTGCTGTGCAGGGAGTGCCAAGCAGGGCTTTATGCTTCATCTATTAGCTCTCGTGTTGCTGTTGTCAGCTACTGATATGTCCCTCTGATGGTCATCCAGCAAACAACTTGAATCAGCAATCACATGCAGGTGTTTATCTGTCGTGTGATCAACTTCGATTGCTTCTCAGTCACAAGCGTGTGACGTTGATCACTGCTTGTGTACCGTCTCCAGGCTGTATTCCCTGAGGGCACCCCAGGCTCAGCTATAGATGCATTGGCAAGATTACCTCTATGGAGTGATGGGCTGAACTACAGACATGGAACAGGTACGACTACTGGCTAATAGCTCAGTGACTGTAGTTGTTGCCTCCAGGACCCTCAGCTGTAGTTGCTGCTGAACATGGAACCAATCCTAGCACCATTTTCAAACCCGGCTGGGGGGGATCATGTTCAGCAAAGCATGTTTCAGCAGGATTTTTTGGGTGTTACATCGATGGGTGTTTCACCAACTAGTACGGTAGTCACCGTCAGAAGCGGCGAGTTTATGCGTTGGCTGCGCCTGGCCATCATACTGACCAGCCCGTTGAAAGCAGACCTGAGTGATGCAAGCGGACATCTCAACCTCTTGCTGCTGCTGCTGTTGTCTGTGATACCGTATCCTGCTGCCAGGTCATGGTGTTGGTGCCGCCCTAAATGTTCACGAAGGCCCACAGAGCATCAGCACAAGATACTGGATCACGACACCATTACAGGTACCATTGGGCATCTGGTCTCACACAATTTACTGTGCTTGACACACCAGCTGTAGATACACTGAGGCTTTGTCTTTGCCTCACCCCTCATGGCACTGCGTTTCTTTGATGGGCCAACAAGTGCAGCAGTGCTTGTGTCTGCTGGTCTGAGGAAATTTTCTGGGAAACATTAGAACCCAAGTGGAATTGCTGGAATTTTTGCTGCCAAGCAAGTGCTTCGCACGTGTACGAGCCATTTGCAGCTGTCACTGCTCTGCACGACAGTAGCTCAGTAAAAACAAACTCTTACTTGCTGAATGAATTGCATGAGGTTCTAAACCCTTATGGTGAGACAGTGCACTGCTTTGTCGTGTGCTGTTTTCCAGGTTGGCATGATCTGCAGCAATGAGCCAGGGTACTATGAAGACGGAGGGTTTGGCATACGTGTGGAGAACCTGTTGGTCATCAAGGAGGCAGATACAGAGTTCAGGTATGGCATGGGGCTGCTGGTTTGGCTGTATCAGTGTATCGGTGCAGCTAGGCTGATTGCATTTGGGACTGTTATGCTGCGTACAGCCTGATGTTTGAGAATGCAATCCTCAGTGTTTGCTGCCCCCAGGGATTCCTGAGATAGTAAGCCTATCTTCAAACTATCATCATGCAGCAGATATACAGTAGAGAAGCAACCTTGGGCTCACTGCATTCTCAAGTTGCCGACACCACATGTGTGCTGTGGGGCTGCAAATGGCTTGCAGGTTTGGAGGCAGTACCTTTATGGCTTTTGAAGACCTGACACTGGTGCCCATCCAGACCAAGATGATTGATCCTGCGCTGCTAACACCTGCTGAGGAGCAATGGCTCAATGACTATCACAAGAAGGTGGGTTAGGGGACTGCAGCATGCTGATGCACCCTGCCAAGGGCTGTGGCATGTTTGACTTGAAAGTGCTTTCCTTTGACATCAGTGCCTCCAACAGGACCTCACAAACAACCTTGCATGGACTAGCTGTCCAAATCCTGTCCGCCTTTGAGGTTCTGTGAGATTACAAACCTGTACGCTGTCATTCTATGCAATGCAAGTCAATATCAGTAGATTTGTGTTGTCAAGTCACCATTTCATAAGTGCAACAGCAACATATGACCCACAAAATTGGCTTATGCTCCGTGTGAGTGTCTCATCAATGAAGCCCGGTGAATATCAAACGGATCGCAGCTTGGATGCACCTTTGCAGTCCACGTGTCCACATTGCAATCTGATGTGACCCGACCCTGTTGTATGCAAAGGCTCGGGGATGATGCCTGCCAGTGCTGCTCATGTCCTTGTATGAGTGACAGTCCACGTGACTGGTACCCCCAATCTACTGTGCTACAGGTGTGGGAGGCTGTTTCACCCCGCCTACAAGACAAGCCAGACGTTTTGGAGTGGCTGAAGCGCAACACAGCGCCACTGAGGGACCAGCTAATAGCAGCAGGAACAGCAGCATCTACAGCAGCAACACTCGCAACTGCGTCAGTTTAAGGCAGCACCTGGAACTTGATACAAAATGTCAAATGCGCAGGCGATGCGAGTGGTATGGGGTTGTGAGTCGCCATGCATATGCGTGGCATCCGGCGTCACTGGCATTGTGATCTTGGCGGCAGTCTCCGCTGAGGTCTCCGCAGAGAATTGCTCAGTAATCGGAGTGGGCGCCAAACCCACTCATCATGGCCGAGTGCTCTGCACTGGTCCTGTTGTGATGTAAGACCCTTGTTTTCAGCAACGGACAGGTCGCTATATCATACACAGCGAGCATGCAACGTTACTTGATCTGCACAGCCTCAGTACCCTAACTTCGCGTTCAAGTCCGTTTTCCCGTCCCCTGTTTGGTTCGCTGGAGGGACCCAGCCTCCGGCACCATCATCGTCTGGTTGCTGCTGCTCTTCCTGACCTTCAGCAGCCCCGAGTGGTGCCGTATGACTCGTTAGTATCGCTATGCTGGCTGCAACACGTGCTGCTGCAGCTGCATTGACGTTGCTGCCCGCTGCTGCTGGTTTTGCTGCTGCTTTGTAGCCTGGTGGGGGCATAGTAGGGCCCTGTGGTACAACAGATACATGGGGTCATGACATGACCAGCCTGCCCACGAGGTCACCAAGTACATCCACTGCCGACGATGTCGGAGCTACTGATGTAAATAACCATGATGAAGCACATCAGGGATGGACATGCGACCATTGGCAGCACAGAGGACACATCATGCGTCGGCCTGCAGACGCGACTAATCAAGTTCAACTGTCTTCACCGCAAGCGTCTGCACCGCTGTGGCTCAAGACCTGCATCTTCTTGCAATGGATGTGGCAGATGGTTATGTGAACGAGCTGGGGGCAATCTACAGCAAGCCGTTCTCCTGAAAGTGTATCACTGTAACACAAACATCCTCAATCATTCCCACCTTGACAACTTTCTTGACCACAGGAGCAGGTTGCGCAAACTCCTTCATGAGCTGCTGTGCCGCCGCTGCAGCGTCAGCAGGTTTACCAGCACCACCAATTGCTGCTGCCGCTGGCAATTCCGGCTTTTGCTGCAGCGGCTTGCTGGCCAGCAACCCCTTGGGTTTGATTATGACAGGTGCCCGTTTGGGTGCAGCAGTAGGCCCACTGCCTTGGGCTGCTGCAGCAGGACCGCTGCCCTCTGCCGCTGCTGCTGTAGAGGCTGCAGGGTCTGCATCTGCCGTATCCTGCATATGTTGGTCACCCCCGTGATCTTCCTCATGCTCTTGTTCAGGCGGAGCTTCACCAGCTGCCTATAGGCAATGAGCAGCAAACATGACAAAACACGAAACAGCATTCTGTCACAATCAATATGGTAGAACCACATGGTTGGTCGATGTGAACTGCTGGAGCCCACTGTTGTCGTGTTTCAAGGGCGGGCTGGGTAGCAACTATGACATATGCTAAGTCCCATATGACAAGACGGTGAAACCATCTACATGTAAGCTTGCCTCTGTCAAACATGGCATTATCAAACATGGACCTGAGAGAGCCAAGTTAACATGCTAGCATGGCGGTGGACCCGCTGGTCTTACTGACCATTCAACTTGGTCACACCCGCCTCTGACATGGGGCCGAGGGGCATTCAAAGACTGCCATGAGTGGTGGTTGGCTTAACGTATGCTACACCCCCTGCCTAGTGTGAGGAAGGGATTACTTTACAAACCAAAGTACAAGTCAACAGACTAAAACACACCGACTGGCACATGTAACAAACTCAGCTTTGTAAGGATGGGATTGTGTTTGCGATCAACGCAAGGACAATGGCGAGTACACACACACGCACACCTGCGCTGCAGCCCAGCCAGCTCTCTGCCTAGCCACAGCTTCAGCTCGCCGCTGCCTGTCAGCTTCCAACGCCGCCTTCGCTGCCGCCTTTGCTTCAGCTGCTGCCTTGGCTGCTGAAGTCCTGCCAACGTTGCCTGGTTCATTTGGGTTGTACCAGCCGTCTGGGTCTGCTATGTGTATGAGCCGCTCTGTCCGATGTATCTGATGCTCTATGCTCTCAAGCTCTTTGCGAAGGGAAGTTAGCTGCAAGATTCCAGCAGTACAGATGCGTTAGTATTCCAAATGAGTAGTATAACAATGCAACAAAGGCTGTTACGGCCACCACAGGACCAATACTGATATACGCAAGCCTAATTTGCATACGTTACTCTGCATCTTTGTGTACCTGCTTGCATGCTCTGTACCAAAAAGACATGCACATTCGAGCCATGAAGTAAGCATGCAGGAAGCTGTCCACAGTGCCAATTCAGGGAATACCAATTCTTGTCATGCAAGCATATTGTGAATGACAGCATGCTGCAATGAGCACTAGCTTACTAGATGCACCACTGGATTATAAACCCTACCCACAGGAGGTTTCATGTCCAAAAGATCACCTTATCAACTTCTAAGTTTTGTGCTACATCACTCATGAAAGCATCCAAGCTGTCAACACCCTCCCCATCAGGTGTTTCTTCAGCTGCTGTCCCGGCATCAGCATCAGCAGCACCTGCTGCTGGAGCTGTAGCTTCCCCTGGCTGCTGCTGTTGAGGCTCCTGCTGTTGCTGCTGCTGCTGGCCGATCTCAGCTGTACGCTGTTGCTGCTGCTGGTGCTGTAGTACCCGTTGCTCTGCTGCTATCTCTGTTTCTATTCGCTGCTTTTCGTCTAGCAGTGCAGCCCTGTGACATGCACAGCAGCACAGTAGGTCGAGCAATACAGCAGATTGTATGTATGACAGTACCTGTTCAACTCCAGGACCAATATCATGCATAACCTGTCCACCTCACCATGCAGCAGACGAAGGTTTCTTGCCAATGAAGTTCTCATCAGATTCAGATGTAATCTGGCCAATTCTCACTTCCAAATCAGGGACTGAATGTACCAGCATTTTGCAAAAGACAGTTAAACTTATTTCGCCTAGCATCTCAGCCAAGACACACCCATCTGGCTCACCTTTTCGCATACAATGTCTCTGCGCTCTCAACCTTAGCAGGTTCCCCTGTCACTCCTTTAGCTGCAGCTTTGTCCTTGCCCGCTGTTTTCCTCTTGGGCCCTACAGCTGTTACGGTCCGGTCATAGAACTCGTCATCCGTGTCATCTTCCGCAGCGTACTCGTCGTCGCTATCAACAGTCCGCTTCCGCTTCTTCGGCTGCTGACCCTCTTTGCTCTCTTTAGCCGCCTACAGCGAACAATGCATCACTCTAGACACAGCTTCCCTGGCTACACCACTCTAGCCATGCCAGACATGTCAAGTTTTAACCGACCACTGACCGGGCATAAGCATGGGTTCCAACTGGTCAAAAAGCTGACGGGGAACAGTTCTGGTGAGCCATGGCAGTCAAGATATGTATACAAGCCTACCTGTTTCCCCTTGATGCTATCTGCAATGCTGTCGGTCAGCTGTTCCTCCAACTCTTCAAGCTCTTCTCGGATGGCTTCAAGTGCACGCTCGTTACGGACCTACAGGTATAACCCAACACTTACTTGACAGCCCCACGCACAGAAAGCATGTCGGCTAGCCTCGGCAGGCAAACAAATGGCAAAGCAAAATGCAAGCTCTCCGCAAGGATGGTGCAATGCCAGCAGACATTGTCATTTCTGTAAGACTGCTGTAAGACTGTATTTATTCCACGAGAATATTTGCTTCTAGCAGTGAGATGAAAAGCATGTGATCATCTTCTTGTACACCACACTTGAGATTGCTCTGCCTGATATGTTCTAAATGTGGTGGCAACCGGTTGCAGTGGCTGTGAGGCAACTCAATGACTAAACCAAACTCTGCTATGAGATGAGGGAAACAAGGAAACCCCCTATAGCAGTCTTGGACAACGAAAATGCTGTGATAAGAATTTTTCTTGGTCACACCAGTGTTGCTGCTTGCCCCTGTGTGAGTCCACCTTCACTGCGCTCCTTTGCTGAGATCTTAGCACACTCAGCTTCAAGGTTCTTGATCTTATACTCGCGCTTCCTGCAAACAGACAAACAAAGCCCATCTTTGAAGCTGAACAGAGCACACACTATGCTATTGGTATTTCACCAAGTTCCCAAGCTGATACGCACGCTTAGCACAGATCAGTCAGCAATTTCACTGGTGTGTGAGGGACCGCACTCCCACACCGTCCATATACTGCTACATGATCATGGTAGCCGCTGCAGGACGGAGGACGTTGTGTACTACTCCGAGCTGTCTAATTCTACTATCCCAGCCGGACTGCAGGACTAAGAAATAGTGTAGCTGACATGCAGTCTGAAGCACCAGGTACTTAGCACTGGTGCAACTGCCCAACAGCAGCTACCTTATCTTGTCCAGGATCTTTGTTTGTCTGTCGCTGAGTTTGTTCTTGTCCACATAGCTGCGCCAGTTGATGTTGTCAGCAGCAGCTTGGGCTTCAAAATCACCATCATCGCCTGAAACAGAACATCAGCCCCCCCACCCCACACACACACAGCAGCTCCTTGGGACTCTCAGAGTAGGGGTTCTGCAACTAGATCACGGCCTGCCCTCCCCTAATGCTGTGAACATCGAAGAAACCTATTAACGTGATTTCTTGCATGCTTGCGAATTGAGGCCCTCTGCAATCCTCGCTGTATGCTTGGACTGCAAACACCGTTCTCAATCAGGTGACAAAATCAATAGCTGCAGAACTACACAGTGATGTTCACGCTCTCAAAAACCCAACAGATTGAGGAGCAGATAGGAGTCTCTACCCAGTGCAGTGTTCCACACCTGCCATGCCCCAGTTGACGCCATCAGCAGCAGAGCCTGACAGCGCTGCCTCCATCTGGGCACGAGCCCTGGCCTCATCTGCAGCCTTGCGGGCCTAAACACAAACAGCAGCACCAGCAAACCTCAACCCTGGCCAACTAGGATGACTTGTAGCACGCCAGCCGGACTTCACAACACAAATGAGGCGCAATTAACTAAGGGCCCCAGATGCTGTTTGTATACATATTCATAACAAACGAAGTATGGGCTGGAGGCAGGGAACAAGGGGTTGTGCTGCAGTGCTGTGTGTGTCGAGGTAACAGCGACATGCATGCGTAGGTGGAACCTCAGCATTCAGCGCTGGATCCATTCAGAGACATCTTGAACCACACTGACTCACAGTGCACTCAACAGAGACCTGTGGACACGTGTGACACACACCTGTGCTGCCTCTAGCATTGCCAGCTGCTTCTTCTGCTGTTTGCTGAGGCCCTCTTGTGGCATCAGCTCATGAGGGCCTGTCAGCACATACATACGGCTACTCTGACCAAAGCGGAAGGTGTCTCCAACCCTGTCGGTAACACAACAGCCACGCATTGTGATGCTCAATTACAGGCAGGCGCCGAAGAAGAACAAGATATGCACCCCTGAAGGCTTGTCTGTGAGCAGCCATGTGGTGTTATGCAAGGTTGGTACGCCAACCGTCACAGCTGCTTGCTGTGTGCTGGTGGCAACTGCCGACTGACTTTAGACTGATGGCCATCACCGACCTTGCAATGTACTAAGACAAGCTTCCTGATTGTGTACTCATCATTACCCAATTGCTACCATTCAATCACAACCACATGCTTCAAGGCGTTCCACTCGTTGGTAGGCTACCTGATGAGGTTGTCACAGGCTGGCTCTATCAGACAGCAAAAACCCCAGCACTCACCTTAGAGGTGCGTGCACTCGTGCTTTGAGCTTGTTCTTGTTGAGGAACGTCCCATGTGTACTGCCACAGTCATACAGAAACGCTCCCTTGCTGCTACCATCAAACTGCAGTACTGCATGTAGGCGGGAGGCTGAGGGGTGCTCTAGCAGTACATCTGCTGTAGGGCTGCGTCCAAAGGTGAAGTA